>JZKD02S1720910.1:671136-695236 GCA_000966675.3 Picea glauca
ACAATGCCTTTCGTTTAGATTTACCTCCTTATATGCAAATGTATGCAGTTGTTAATGTTGAGAATTTGAAATTGTATGAGCCTCCGTTGATTGATGATCAAGGAGAGCATATTCATATTCTTTTTATAGATTATTTTTCCCCAGAATATCTTACAGAACTACATGAAGACACCATCCTTGACAGGAGAATGCGATCTTCAAAACGAGGAAATGTGGAGTATCTTCGAGTTGGTCTTAAAGGTACAAATCCAAGCAAAGCCAAGTGGATTGAGGTTGGAAGAGTGAGGGAACTATACCCTAATCTTCAAATAGACTGCAAATAGTCTTTTGGAGGTCCAAAGCTTTCCAATGGGGAGGTGTGATCAAGGGATCA
The DNA here is from genome assembly GCA_000966675.3 of Picea glauca. NCBI lineage: Eukaryota > Viridiplantae > Streptophyta > Pinopsida > Pinales > Pinaceae > Picea > Picea glauca. The sequence continues at coordinate 671,510 of JZKD02S1720910.1, forward strand.
AATTTTGCTCAAAAATTCAAAGTGCTCGGAATCGCTTCAAATTGAATGAGAGCATAGGCCTCGTCGTTGCGAACCCAATGCAACTCGTTTGGGTTCAAATGGACGTAGGGAGCGAGAGATATCGCGTTCTATTCAAAATGGCAAATAGGCAAAAAAGGGATGTTGACTGTACAGTCCGTACAGTCTGTACGGATGATGTGGCAGGTCATACGCTGACATGGAAAACAATTATTGGACGGTTGGCATGTGATGTGTTTGTTGGCAACGAATGGGATGGCGACACGTGGCCCAATCAAAGGCCGCCACGTGTCACCTGTTTGTTGGTTAAAATCTTTGCACTCAGCAGGAGTCGACCCCGTGACCTCTGGGGCAGGGTAAAGGTTTGGGAAAGGCCACCCAACTGGCGCACCCACACATGTTCCTTGTTATATATATGCAAAGCATTGTATTTAACATTGTTTAAATGTATGTTTGGGCGTGGACCGGGCTGGGGCTAAGCCCCGACCCATGGTCATATGTTGTATTGTATGCGACCGGAGCCACGTCGGTTAGACCCACCGTAACTATGTTATAACCGTTTAATATATGCGTGGTTTGGTATGCCATGTGACCAATATATATATGTGTGCGGGTTAACATTACGGTTATCAAACGGTTGTTAAAACTTAAGCTTGTTGTATAGCGCGCGGTCATGTGACAACCATGTGCCCATGAACCTTGGTAGTTAGGGCCGACGCGTAACTGTTCAATAGTTTGGACCAGTGGTGCGGTTGCACCCGGTGCCAAGTTTTTACGCTTTAAATTGCGTGTGGGCTAGGTTGAGCCAAGGAAGGTGCGTTTTGTAGATGCAGAGACAACAAACTTGAAGGGGAGACTTCGAGGAAGCCTATCTACTTCATTTTTTGGCCAAATGAGGTGTCGAAAAAGCCCAAGTAGGGGTTTTTGGACATTCTGAATCCATTGGAGAAGTCTATGTGGAATTTCGAGCATTGTAAAGCACATTTTTGATCACTTTGAGAAAATAATACAAATGATCCATTGGAAGCCGGACCAGGAGATGTAGCCCAAGAGAGGGGTGAACTCCTTTATCATTTGTTGTGTTATGTGTTTTCTATTCATTGATTATGCTGCTGTTTATATGCATCTTGAATGAGTAAATCCTATTAAAGTTGTGTTGCAAATTTGATCCATTTTCTTTTAACACATAAATTTAACTTGCAAATATTTTCAAGAATACAAGTCTTCTTCATTTTTAGATCAAACTGTCTCTTTTCGAGACTTAATACAAAGCAATACGAAGATTCCTAATTCCGTCACTACTGTGTTATGAGTTTGTTCTCTCTGTTATTTCATATTCATTCTTATTTCACTTATATATATCTGATGAATGTTGCATTGCAATTTAGTAAAACTTCTTCTGCAGTGATTAATATTTAGCTATCTATTGTTTACAGTTTTTCCTCTGTATCGGCTAATAGCAGGTACAATACCTATAAATCTTTAGGTTGTCATATTTTATGCTTCATCGGACCATTTCTTATCTTATTTCCTTCTTCTGTTTACAGAGTGAGATTCTCTATCGATAGGAGCCTTATTCTATAGACAGCTTAATGTTTTTCCCATAATTCATACACCTTTTATTTCAATATAACACAGTTACGGAAAAAGGCCTTTGGTTTGCAATTTGCTTTTAATATTGATTTCTAAAAGTTCTCTTTTATAAAATCAAATTGATACAGCATAAAAAACTTTCGGAGTTCCTTAATTTTTTCTGTTCCTCTATGACTGTCCCTGTTGTAAGACAACCCAATATTGAACCCGGCTTGACAGATCAAACCCATATCACTTTAAATCTCTTTGATAACATACTTAAAATGGCTAACACTCGGGTAGAACTTGAACGTTCATGGGCTACAATTGAAAAGGATATAAACATCTAGGAATAGTTGGAAGTCAGGCATCGATAGCCTAGAAATCAACCCTAGATTTCTTTCCCGAAGGTATACCCTCCTCCTTTTTACATCTTACTAACTTTTGGATGCCTAGACATTGTACTTTTTAAAGCCTTAAGTACAGACTCTGGAACAACATCTTTTTGGCGCCGTTGCCAGGGACGAAGTTACGAAACCTTTTCCCTAGGAAGAACGACATATTTTCAAGTTTCACCCTTTGATAGTGAACAAAGAGTGAGAACTTTCTAAAAGGATTTTCTTATCTTTCACTTGGAGACTCTACATATAAGTAAGCTGGCATCCGGTCGAAGGAATACTAGACAAAACCCAAAGAACAAGCAGACCACACCTGTTTCAGATCCTGAAAAAATACTAAAAGCTAGAGGTTCTTTTAAGCCGACTATTGCAGTCTATCAGCTTAAACACCCACAGCCCAAGACCAAAAGTTCTTGTGAACCTTCAACTTCGCATAGTACACCTCTTGAAACCACTAATTCATTTTTATTCAGCTCTCTGGTTAAAAGTGAAATCCTTCCGAAAACCTCTGTCAGACACAAAGGTAAAAGCCCGGCAGTAAATTTATCAACAGTTGATATCCCATCGACTCTCCTTTCAGACTTCCCGACATCACCAAGTCTTGAAGAGTATACTATATACTCAAATATCACACCCACGAGATCCCTTGATTACGTCTCCTGCAAATCTGAAGAGCCAAGTCCTCGTGTCCTCGATCACCCATCTTTGGCCTTCCCATCTCATGAAGAAGTTAAAGATTCACTTTTAGTGTTCCAGAACCCTCTGTACAATACACCGTTTCCTTATCCAGTAATACCAATGGTGGCCGCCAGAGGAGGAGTAGGGGGCCAAGCGCCTCCCCCACCCCCCATAGTTTTCACTAAAGTAGCTGCGAGATATGCACCTTTAGTTCTACCCATGCCTCTTCATAACGTTCCTGAAAATTATATAAAAAATTTACCGAAATTTATAGGGGAGGGAGACTTAACTGCGGCCGAACATATAAATTTCTTCGATCAGTTCACTGATATTCTAGGTCTGGAACATGAAGACGTTTATTCAAGATTATTTGTTCAAACTTTTGAAGGACAGGTACGAACCTGGTTTCAAAGCCTTCCCGCAGGGTCTATCCTGTCTTACAATGCCTTAGAAGATGCCTTTCTTAGAAATGGGGTGAGAAAAAAGACCATTTATATTATCTAACCAAGTTCGGATCTTTAAAGAAAATAAATTCAGAAACAGTGATGGAATTTATCTAAATATTTAATAAACTGTATAATAAGATCCCAGACGAAGTCAAACCCTCCCAACCTGCAGCCAAAGTAACCTTCGCAGGAGCTTTCGAACCCGACTTCGCTCTTCTCTTAAGAGAAAGGCGGGGGGATACCTTAACCTGAATGCAGGATGATGCTGTAGAAATTGAATCTAACATGATGGCCTCTGGTAAGTTGAAATCTAGGATAGAAATGAGGAACAAAGAAACCAGATGTTTTAGGGAACAAGTGGGACCCTCAGGATCTAATAGATCTACAAATGACAAAATGGATGATATGGCTAGGGTAATTAAAGAATTGTCGAATAAGATTTCCAGAATGGAGCTAGACCAATCCAAGAGTGATCCTTTCGTTAAAAGAGAATTCAGAAGAAACCCCAACCCTCAAAATCAACAAAGGCAGGTTAAAAATAAAGATCAGAAAATCCAAACCCCTTTAAAAAATGAAAATTTTATAGGAGGAAATGACCTCGAAGATTTCGAGGGACTTGAGGAAGATGTGACAAATTTGGGCAATGAATGCACTCAGCCCTATGTAACTAAAGAAGATTATGAGAGGTCATTGAACACACCCCAACTGCCAAATGAAGAAGATGATAAAAACAACAATGACTTCGTTGTATGCCAAGAAATGTCTAATTCCATGACAGCTGGGGTCCAAGCGAGGTATAACTTGAGGTCTAAAAACAAACCTACATCGATTCCTCAACCGAAGAAAATTCTCCCTAGAGGTGAAATATATGTGACTGCCTCGAAAGAGACTGAAACGTCTAACAACAAAACAAAGGAGGCAGACTCATTGAACCTCAAAACAAAGGAAGTTGAGACCCAAACTAAGGAAATCAAGACAACCGAAACACCCTCACTGGTAAGTAAGCTCATGAGTAATAAATCAACTCACACAAATAAGTTAGAGAAGAAAGACCTCGAGGTTTTAACCAGAGAAACAGACAAAGGTGGCGGTGGTTTTAGTGTCGAAAATGAAATAAATAGGATCAAAATACCGATTCCGGTGGTTGAATTAGCAAAAAACCCTACATGTTAAAAACAGGTAACCAAGGTGATAGGTTGTTCGGACCAATAAAGTCAATTAGACGAAATAAATTTGGAAGATGACAAGTCAAATATCACTTTTGGTCCACATTTCGAGGGCGCCAGAGACACCGTTGCCCCTTTTTATAGCACCCCAAATGTGCATGATCGACTGCTGCATAACTGCATGCTAGATTCTGGAGCTTCACATAATGTGATGCCCAAAGCTATTATGGATAGACTAGGCCTCGAGATCACCCGACCTAATGGAGATCTCTACTCTTTTGATTCAAGAAGAGTCAAGTGCTTAGGTATGATAAAAGATTTAGTAGTCACCCTTGCACAGGTCCCAATCAAAAGTGTTCTAATGGATGTAGTTATTGTTGATATCCCCCCAAAATATGGATTACTGTTATCAAGGTCGTGGGGAGCCAAACTTGGGGGATCCCTTCAATTGGACATGACTTATGCCACAATTCATGTATTTGGTGGGCAACTTACTAGGTCATACAGGGAAACGAGGCTAGCCTATACCATGAGCGATCCTCATAATCCTAACAATTTTCCTGTTTACATTGCCGATCAAGATCTAGGAAATTGTATTTTGTCTTTTGATGATGGTATAGATAGTTGCACAGAAGAATACTGCATAGACGAGAAAGATTCAGAAAATATGCATAGTACAGGGATCTAGAAAATGTTTTTTGATGGTGCTCTATCATGTGAAGGAGCCGGTGTAGGAGTACTTTTTTTGGCACCTGAAAATAGGTTTGTCGTCCCTTTTTCTTACAGGCTTCAATGGGATATAGACTACACTAACAATGTATGTGAATATGAAGCTTTAGTTTTAGGATTGGAAGCTGCCAAGAAACTGAACATAAAGAACCTGGAAGTATATGGAGATGCTGAGTTGATAGTCAAACAGATAAATCGACAATACCAGGCCAAACACCCGAGATTGAGAGCATATAGAAATTGTGCCTGGGATCTAATGGAAAATTTCTTCTCGTCTTTAAATATCCACTTCATACCACGCGCCAAAAATTTGCAGGTTGATTCGTTAGCCAAGGAAGCCTCAACTTTCGCTCCCCCCACAACTTTTAAATTAAAATACCATATAGAGGTAAGGCACAGACCATCCATCCCGAACAACATACAACACTGGCAGGTTTTTGAGGATGACGAACAGATCAAAAAGTTCCTCAAAGTAGCGGGTGACTTTTCTGAAACCCACATTGATCAAGAGAATAAAAATGATCACATGTGGAGCATGCAAGAAGGATAAGACCCTCAGGAGTTCCGAGAAAAAATTGCCAACCATCGCATGTTAGTTTTAAAAAATAATCAGATTCCAAAGCGACTAATCCCCCTGGAGAGACTTTTTGATCAAAATGACATGCCCTTAAAATCTACTCTTCAACACCAACCAAAAGAGGTTGAAGATTGCGATATAGGGACAAAAGAAGAACCTAGGATTGTGAAAATATCAAAGTATCTTCCTCCTAAGGTGAAAAATAAGTATAAAGATTTGCTTGTACGATATAAATATGTTTTCACTTGGTCTTACGAAGAGCTTAGGACTTACGACACTACCGTGATCGAACACAAGATACCTCTGAAGCCTGGTATCAAACCCTTTAGGCAAAATCTTAGACAAATCAACCCTATCTTATTACCCGTAGTCGAAAGAGAAGTCAAGAATCTTTTAGACGCGAAAATAATAGTACCACTAAGATACTCCGATTGGGTGGCAAACCTGGTTCCGGTTAGAAAAAAGAGTGGAGAGATTAGACTGTGTGTTTGTTTCAGAAATTTAAATAAATCTGACCTAAAAGACAACTATCCTTTACCTAAAATGGATCACGTCTTAGAAAAGGTAGTTGGAGAAAATAGGATGTCTATGATCGACAGTTTCTCTGGGTACAATCAAATTGTTGTAAACGAACAAGATAAAGAAAAAACAACTTTCACTGCACCCTAGGGTACATTCGTGTATGATAAAATGCCTTTTGGTCTAATGAATGCAGGTGCCACTTTCCAGCGTGCTACGGATATCACTTTCGTCGGTGAAAGAGACAAGTTTCTAGTTATCTACCTCGATGATCTAACCATTTTTTCTAAGTCTGAAAAAGACCATTTAATACATCTCAAACAGACTTTCGAAAAATGTTGCAGGTTCGGTCTGTCTTTAAACCCTAAAAAGTCTCACTTCACCATGTGGGAAGGTAAACTCCTGGGCCATATTGTGTCCCGAGATGGAATTAAAATTGATCCCAGTAGGGTTTAAGCTATAAACAAAATAAATATTCCTAGAAATGTAAAGGAAATCCAATCATTCTTAGGAAAGATAAACTTTTTGAGAAGGTTTATTCCAAACTTCGCTGAAATTGTGAAATTAATCACAGGTATGTTAAAGAAAAATAGTGAGGTAAAATGGACAACAGAGGCCAAAGAACCACTTTCACGTATCAAGAGGGTTATAAGTGAGGCACCTGTACTGGCAAGCCCCAACTATCTAAAGGATGTTCTCATTTTCTCATTCTCTTCCGAGCACACTATTGCCGCAGTGCTCCTCTAGAAAAATGAGGAGGGTTTCGAACAACCGATAGCCTTTTTCAGCAAAAGTCTCAGAGATGCGGAACTAAAATACGATATAATGGAAAAACAAACATATGCTATGGTAAAGACATTAAAGGCTTTTAGGAATTATGTATTGCATTCCAAGATAATCGTGTATGTACCTACTAGCTCTGTAAAATACATTCTAGTGCAGCCTGACAGTGATGGCAGAAGGAGACAGTGGCTCACAAAAATTCAAGAATTTGATCTGGAAATAAAGCCGACGAAGCTGATAAAGGGTCAAGGTTTGGCTAAACTCTTAGCTGAATCCAATTACAGAGCCCTCAACATAAATAACATACAGGGATGTGGAGAAGAGGAAGATATTAATGAGCTCTATGAGCAAACAAGTGAAGTCAGGATCGAAGAGAAGTTTACATCCTTTGACTGGTACAAAAACATAGTATCCTACCTACTGACTTTAAACTGCCCAAGTGATTTATCTCCATCCAAAGCCAGAACACTAAAACTACATGCGGTCAAATACTGTATATCTGAGGGTAAATTGTTTTGGAAGGAACCACTTGGCTTCCTGTTGGTCTATTTGGTTGAATCTGAAACAGAGAAGGTCATAAGCGAATTCCACGAAGGAGTGTGCGGGGGACATCACGCTTGGAGAGCGACAACTTATAAAATCTTGAGGGCAGGGTATTATTGGACTAAACTTTTCTCGGATGTAAATGCCAAAGTCAGGGCTTGTGACCCTTGCCAACTATTTGCAGGCAAGCATAAACTCTCAACATCACCTTTAGTTCCAGTCAAAACAGAGACTCCTTTTTAGTAGTGGGGACTGGATTTTATAGGCGAAATTGACCCCCATTCCAGCGCTCAACACAAATGGATCCTAACCACCAAAGATTACTTTAATAAATGGGTAGAGGCTATTCCTACCAAGAGGGCTACAGATTCGGTGGTAATAGATTTCCTAGAAGAAAATATTTTATCTAGATTTGGATGCCCCCGAAAGATAGTAACAGATAATGCTCAGGCTTTTAAATCTATGGCTATGATCAGTTTTTGCCAAAAGTGCAATATTGTACTCGACCATTCTACGACATATTATCCCCAAGGAAATGGACTAGCCGAATCTTCGAACAAGAGTCTGATCAACATAACTAAGAAAGTGTTGAACGAGAACAAGAGATCCTGGCATATACATTTAAAATACACACTATGTGCAAATCGGATTGGCACAAAAAAATCCATCGGTATTTCTCCTTTCCGGATGGTATACGGGACTGACGTGGTATTACCTATAAACTTGGCACTTCCTGTGATGAAACTATGGCAAGATGAGAAAGAAGAACCAAACCACATCACAAGAAGAATAAATCAGCTGATCGAATTACAACAGCACAGGGTCGAGGTGGACAAAAGATTGCAAAAATATCAAGACGACATGAAAATGTTATTTGACCGTAAGACAAAAGACAGAGATTTTCTTCCAGGAGATTTGGTATTAAGATGGGATGCTAGGAAGGAAGATTCGGCGAAACACGGTAAATTCAATCATATTTGGTATGGACCATTTAGAGTCGCAACTTCTGAAGGAAAAAATTCATTTTTATTAGAAAATCTGGATGGTAAAATCTTCAACGCCCCTGTCAACGGGCGTTATCTAAAACACTACATGACATAATTAGTTCTCCGAGGTTTTCCATTGTATATACCGGTTTTTATTTTCTTTCTATTTCATGATTCTCTTAAGGTAAGTTTTCAATTTTTATTTTTTAGGTCAATATAAGTAGAGATACACGGTTTTCAAATACATTTAACTTTAAAAAAAAAAAGGACACTCTTTTTGTTTATAGGATTTCGGTTTGCAAACTAAACAAACAAATGGAGAAAACAAAAGATCATGTATCAGAGATTTGCATTCGCCGAAAACATGTGACATAAAATATTTTCGGTTATTTTAAAAATGGTAAGGTAAAGGCACGAACTCCTGAAAATTTTGTTGCTTAAGAAAGAAGAGATCTCCAAAACATCATAAAGGTCCCATAAATCTAATGTTCTTACTTAATTGATTATTAAAAAGTACAATTACTTGCGTTGGGCCCTAATAATTTTAACTTAAGACAGAAATAGGTGGTAGTTAAAACAAACAGAAAGTGAAGCATCTCTGGGGAAGGGTTTTCAAAAACGCGGTTTTAATTTTCGACCCTTGCCCCTCAGCATACAAACATCTGTCTGTCACCTTTCTTTTGGTCCTCAGATTTGTCTTCTTAAAAATGCCAAATGTCTTTTCCGATTTATATACATAGGGAGAAGAGATTATGTTTAAACTTTGAAAGCTGTAAGCCTGTTTTGGAAAGAAGGTTGGTCTTCACAACTCCTCGGTCTCTTACTAAACAAGTTATGCGTAGATGGATCATGACGTTTCTAGGTTTTTCAACAGTTTCGAAGGGTCAAGGCTTACTCGAAGGAAAACCCCTAGAAAAATGTTTCCCCTTTTTCTCACTGTGGACCAAGGTGTTGTGAAAGTCAAAGGAAGGTTGGCACCAAGTAATCAAAGTAAGTTGACAGACCTACATTGCAAAATATTACGCAGATATCACCCCTCATACAATCTGATTGCCCCCACTTCATATTCTAAAAAGAAAATTATAATACATATGATGAAAGGAAAGTATTATCTAATTCTACATATAGTTTGAAGAGACGATGAAAGGAAATTCAGAAATGATTGCCCTCGTCTCAGCATTTAAATGCATAAATACATTTCAAAGTGGTGAAAGGAAATTCAACAAAAAAGGGGCAGATAAATTCACCGGGGTACTGAACAGGCCCGCTGGTAGTGAACCAATATCTAAGGTATCTGCAAGGTTGCTATACATGAATTTTACTTGGCTCTGGTAATCAACTTTCTTGATGACTGAATCCACCTCCTAAGTCCAAACAAGACTCCCCGATTAAAAAAATGCAATAAATTTCATTGGATGTAAGCCAAAAACTGCAAGATCTGTTGGATTTCCTACTGTTTTGATTTGTCTTAATGCAGACCATAAACTCAGTAAAGAGAAAGAGAAAGTTTTGAAAGGGATTGTAGCTGAGTGAGAAATATATTTGAGTATTGAAAAGCCTTACAGCAGTAAAAGACAAAAATCTTTTCTTCCCTCTATTTATCTTTTCCCTAAAGCAAGTTTCACAGAAGTGAAACCAGTGACTTCATTTACCCAATACAGGCACGTGGTCTACTGTTCTTCCCGCCTCACAGGGAAGCAGGATCCCTAGTTGGAGCCTATGTTGGAGACACCTTTTTATTTTGTTCAAATCTATTTTAAAAAAGTCAAATGTCGGTTCTTAAGTTCTTTTTCGCTTCGTGATATTCACCTATTGAAAATCTCAGTAGTCTCGACATGCGAAATAGTGGGGGATGTGATGTTTCATAAGTTACCACTTTTTATTGTTAAACGAAGGTTGTTTCTCTTTGTACCTCGAAATATCACTCTTCGGGTGTTACAAGTCACAAGATTTACAAACCCCGATGTGCAAGGTCGCGAAAAGTTTCAAAATCTTACCTCAGGTGAAAGCTAAGAGTGGGACCATGTAAACCCCAGTCAAATGCTGTCGGGATTTCGTGTCTCGGCATTCACTCTCTCCTAAAACATTACCGCTAAAACTCTGAAAGATGAAGCCATGAAACTTTTACCTAAGTAACTCGGGTTAGAGTCAAGGTTGATTAGTCTTGACCATGATTTAAGTTCCTCGAGATTTCGCGACTCGACATACTTTCCTCCCGGAAACAATACCTTTGAAGTTCTGAGCCGCGAAGTCGCAATATAAATTAAAGTGTGATCAATTAATACACTTAATCCTAGTTCCGTCCGGCCCGCAGGGGTGTAGACCGATTGGCAAGTGCCGTGTAAATGGAAGGAACTATGTAAAATGAGGTCTCAAGGTCGATTCTCACCCTGATTTACTCGGAGGGCGTGCTTGCGGGCTGTGCGTTTCTCCCTAGGGGTTATAAGGCAGCCGGAAGGATTCGACCCCGTGTCACGCGAGTACGATACTTCCGTTGTTACCGATTCCCCTAGTATAAAAAAAAAAAAAAAAAAAAAAAAATAAATAAATAAAAAAAAAAATAAATAAAATCCTAGTTCCGTCCTTGCTTAATTAAGTATAATCATCACAATCTCGGGTTTTAGAGGGTCGAAAGGTTAGAGTTGAAAATCTCGATATGGCGAACACCGAAATGATTGATTTAAATCCTGATTAAGGAAGCCAAGCCAACCATAATCAATGTTTAATGAAAATGATAATAACGCGCAGTTTACGAGGTAATTTCAAATGTTCCTTGCGCTAGCTTGTCCCACGAACCGTCGAATTTTATGGCATTAATTGGAAATAAGGCGAAACAATAAAGTAAGGATATGGTTTTTATTGCCAAAATCTCTATCTAAATATGATTGGATCGTTCTATCCGTAAGGAAATCGATGTGTTAAATGTTTGAAGATATAGATCTTTTGCTTCCTATTTTATTCATAAAATTCATTTCTATCCCGCACAAAGAAGTTTTTCTCAGTAAGCTAACTTCTATATGTATACGCATTTTTATTGCAGAAGAGCTAAGTTACAATCCCCTGTCATGGCCCCACGAAAAGCATCCAAGGCAAGCGCTGAGGTTTTAGGACAAGTTTCTGATAATGTTTCGGATACTTCACCTCAGAGCGTTGATTCAATGCGAACCTAGTCATACGTCTCAGAGGTTTTTCAATCAGATGTGGTGAACTGTTCGGACGATTCCAGTGACAACGAGAAAGATGACATGACTACCAAATACAAAATCGTTGTCCAGGCAGATATGCACAAAGTAGTGGCCAAGCCACGCCTTCTGCCTTACTATGACATGATCCGATGGGTGCTAGATCATGTAGACATCCCTACCAGAACCATCATCAACGAGCATAAGGTCATTGTTGGGACCTTTAGACCAGAAAACTTACAGGCGATGTACAAATTACCACCCACGTCAGACTTCACGTACAATGCAGATTTTCTAGATGGTTTTAAACAGAAGGAATGCGAGAAATACGTGAAAATTTTATCTGATTTGATTAAGGATTGGGTCTCACACCCAATGAAGTTCAGGGCAGATAGCAATGGAATTTATTCCATATCTTCTTTGGAACCACAGTTCAAATACGTAGCGATGATGACCTATAGATTGTACGAGAGGGAAGACACCACACATTTTTTCCTCCAATGGGTGCCCTTGATATACTCAGTAGCAGAAGGCTCTTCTTTTGACTGGGCCAAAATGTTATCAGATAGCCTGTCCAGTCGGATTACAGAATATCAGACGTAGAAAGAGAGTGGGAAAGCTGCTTCATTTTTTATGTCCGCATATCTCATGGATGCAGTATGTTCCATGACACCTTTTCCCTTGATGAATTGGAGCTGGGTTCCATCGGATGTTGAGCCAGTCCATGTATACCATTCTAAGCTTTGGGAGGACAAGACTTCAGATTTCATATACGAAATATTCAACTGGGTAATGGTACCAATGCATGTTGCCATCTTCGGTAATACGCCACCCAGGATATCGGATAACATCACGAAAAATTTAAGCGGAGTGGCCGATTGGTATGTGGAGAAGGAATTTTCATACATCAGGGTTTTCGGTGCTTCCGTCCCTCTGCATGCTTTACCCTTACTTATACCCGACAGGCTGGCTTGTCGCGAGATCGCAAACCGTAATTGGTGGTATAAGTAAAGAACTAAAAGGGTTTTCAAAAAAGGTATGGCCACCCTTTCCTGTTCATTTAAAGACCTATTCATTATTAGACTTCGGACATGCAAAGGCTGAGGCGACATCCCTAGAATATAAATTTGGTTCATATTGAATTCAAGAAACACGATCCACACAGGGTCATGAGTAATCATTTGGCCAGTTGTGACCTTAAAATATTTGAGCACGAGAATTTGCCTCATGATGATATTTTTTGAGGCGTGAAATATTATGACGAGGTTTTGGCTCGAATACAAGCCCTTTCGCCTGAAGAGAGGGCCAATGTTGTCAGATTCCAAGAGCATAGGCAGAGTTTCCTTCCTCCAGTATTACGAGGTGAAGATCCGACGATAGCAGAGGAGCAACAAACATAAGCCGGAGGCTCTAAAGATTCAGCACTCGACCAAGAAGAACAACAAGATAAAGAAGAGCAAGCTGGGGGCCCGAAAAAGGAAGCCGAGGCTTCCAGTCCTCCAAGCGAGCCGACTTTGGTCATTACTCCCGGGAAATATTCTAAACAGGTAGGCAATCCCATCGCCTCCATTACCCCCCTACAGTCTGCAAAGGAAATCCCGTATGCAGGTTGGATTTTGGGTGAAAAATTGACACCTATATCAGTAGAAGAGATACTTTCGAATGAATTCTTCTTCGATAAGAAGAGGAAAGTGGTTGTGAGATAATAACTCTACCAAGAGGCAAGTACTGTCTCTAAGAAATTTAAAATTTTAACTGATGGGAAAAATATGGAGAAAGTAGAATTCACAACGCAAATAGCAAGAACATTGGGTGCTTTCGCCATGGCGAACCAATATTCAGTCGGGACCCTAAAAGATTAGCTAAAACGAAAAAATCATTTGATCAAGACACTAGAGGCTAAACTAGCCACAACAGAGGCTACTGCTAAAGATCAGGTAAGTGCGACTTTAGAGCAAGAAAGAATAGAAGATCAAAAAGAAATTGAGCGGCTTAAAGTCGATATCGAATAGACACAGTTGAGGGTTTAGACGAGTCAAACTCAGATAAGCCAGTAGGGAGAATTGATATACTAGCTTCGGGCCAAACTAGAATTCGTCGAAATCCAGGTAATCGATATCGGGATATTTCAATCCCAGGCAATAGAGATCAGAAAAAGGTTATCGGTGACACAATAGGGTCTACTTTTTAAAGTAGAAACAATTCAAAGCAGTTTCCAACTCATTGATTAGGTGTTGGAAAACCTCTCTCTTAAAAAAAGGGATGCCGGAGCAGCTTGGGTGGCAATCCAGGAGGCTATTATAGCCACAACAAGAAGGGAAACAAGCAATAGTTCTAGTTTTCCCATCGCAGAGCAGACCAGGGGTAATATCTTGTTGAAAGAATGGGAGCGAAATATATCTGAAGGTAAACAACAAGCTATGAAGCTAAGGAAATCTTGCGAAGAAATTTTTAGTTTGTTAAGTGAGATTTGTTTGGGTTTCGATGGTGAAAGTGGCATGGAGATACTGGGTCAGATAAATACAACTAAATATATGCTTAATATCAAGGAAAAGGAAGAAAGAGAATTAGCTGAAATATCACAAATAGCTCAAACAAACATAGTGCAAATAGACAAATGGCTAATTAAACTAAGTATATTGTTATGCTCTATCAATGCCAAAGATCAACAGGTGGAAGGAAAGATGCCACTATTGATGAAAGAATGCTATATTTTTTAGGCAAATAATCAAGCAGAGCCATCTAAGTTGATATCACAGCTGGTGGAGAAGTGTGTTATCTGCAAGGAGCATGCGAAGAGGCAGGTTTCAGGTACTAGATGAAAACAGAGAGAAAGAAATGAAACATTTCGACTCCTTTTGATTGTAACCGAAAACTTGTGGAACTATTGAGATTCCAGCGCGTAAAAATTTGTATAAATATACATTTTGAAGAAAGAAAAAAGGGGCTAGACCTTTTTGATTAATTGTAATAGAGACTATCTCTTTTCGAGACTTAATACAAAGAAATCCAGAGATTCCTAATTCCGTCACTACTGTATTATGAGTTTGTTCTCTCTGTTATTTCATATTCATTCTTATTTCACTTATATATATCTGATGAATGTTGCATTGCAATTTAGTAAAACTTCTACTGCAGTGATTAATATTTAGCTATCTATTGTTTACAGTTTTTCCTATGTATCGGCTACTAGCAGGTACAAGACCTGTAAATCTTTAGGTTGTCATATTTTATGCTTCATCGGACCATTTCTTATCTTATTTCCTTCTTCTGTTTACAGAGTGAGATTCTCTATCGATAGGAGCCTTATTCTATAGACAGCTTAATGTTTTTCCCATAATTCATACACCTTTTATTTCAATATAACACAGTTACGGAAAAAGGCCTTTGGTTTGCAATTTGCTTTTAATATTGATTTCTAAAAGTTCTCTTTTATAAAATCAAATTGATACAGCATAAAAAACTTTCGGAGTTCCTTAATTTTTTTTGTTCCTCTATGACTGTCCCTATTGTAAGACAACCCAATATTGAACCCGGCTTGACAGATCAAACCCATATCGCTTTAAATCTCTTTGATAACATACTTAAAACGGCTAACACCCGGGTAGAACTTGACTGTTCATGGGCTGCAATTGAAAGGGATATAAACATCCAGGAACAGTTGGAATCCAGGCAGCAACAACATAGAAATCAACCTTAGATTCCTTTCCCAAAGGTATACCCTCCTCCTTTTTAGATCTTACTAACTTTTGGATGCCTAGACACTGTACTTTTTAAATCCTTAAGTACAGACTCTGGAACAATAGGATCGTTGATGTACCTGACGAACACCAGACCAGACATTTGTTTTGCTGTGAACACCTTGAGTCAGTTTCTGGTAGAACCCAGACATGTTCACCTAGTGGTTGCAAAACATGTGATGAGGTACCTTAAAGGTACATTAGATTGTGGTCTTCGTTATGACGGAGATCATAATTTCACATTGAGTGGATACACTGATTCAGATTGGGCAGGAAGCGTTGCTGATAGAAAAAACACTTCCGGATGTTGTTTCAGTTTGGGATCAACCATGATTTCGTGGAAGAGTAGGAAGCAATCCAATATTGCTCTCAGCACAGTGGAAGAAGAGTACATTTCCGCATGTTCTGCTATCTGCGAAGCTATATGGCTTCAAAAGTTGTTGACTGGTCTATATGACCCATAAATGGAAGCAACCACGATCCTATGTGACAACCAGAGCTACATAAAGATGACAAAGAATCCTGTATTCCATGATAGGTCGAAAAACATAGAGATTCGCTATCATTACATCCGTGACATGGTGCAGAGAGGAGCCTTGAAGCTCCTGTATGTTAGCATGAATGAACAGGTTGCTGATGTGTTGACCAAACCTCTATCTCGTGTAAAGTTTGAACACTTTCGAGATAAGCTTGGTATAGTCCGAAAGGACCCTCCCTGAAAGGGGGAGTATATGTGTTCCTTACTTCTGACCTCGTTGTTAGACATAAAGCAAGATGATTCCTTTCTTCTGACCTCACTGTTAGATGTAAAGAAAGATGACTCCTTGCTTCTGACCTCGCTGTTAGACATAAAGCAAGATGATGTGTGTGTTCCTTGCTTCTGACTTCGTTGTTAGACATAAAGCAATATGAATCCTTGCTTTTGACCTCGCTATTACACATAAAGCAACATGATGTCTGTGTTCCTTGCTTCTAACCTCGTTGTTAGACGTAAAGAAAGATGATTCCTTTCTTCTGACCTCATTGTCAGACGTAAAACGAGATGATGTGTGTGTTCCTTGCTTCTGACCTCATTGTTAGATGTAAAGCAAGATGATGTGTGTGTTCCTTGCTTCTGACCTCGCTGTTAGACGTAAAGCAAGATGATTCCTTGCTTCTGACCTCGCTGTTAGACGTAAAGAAAGATGACTCCTTGCTTCTGACCTAGTTGTTAGATGTAAAGCAAGATGATGTGTTCCTTGCTTCTGACCCAGATGTTAGACGTAAAGCAAGATGATGTATACCTTGCTTCTGACCTAGTTGTTAGATGTAAAGCAATATGTGACTTGCACTGAGCTACCAGCTTAACAACTATGACATAGAGCCAGTTTAGTACTATGATGGGCCAGCCTAGTGCTGTGAGGTATCATTTTATACTGATACATATTGATGCAGATGATGATGGCATTATTTTGAGAATGACGATGTTGTCGATGAAGAAAAATTCCGATGACTTATAGATATGCTAGCCAATGTTCCAAGATGATATTGACGATACTGTCCTCTTGATGCCACTGATGATGCTGACCTCTCTCGCCTGATGCTATTGAAGAATACCCTTCTTGTTAAGGGGGAGTGTTGAAATAATGTAACTGCAAAGAGTATTCTTATTATTATTGATATATTATTCATGGGATCAATCCCCATTGTGGATTGATCATGTCGGTTATTGTATTAGGACCAAATTCCCTTTTGCGGATTGGTCAACAGACAATTGTAATAGGCAGAATAAGAAGTCGGCCCCAACAGTTATTATTGAGACCCAGAAATATAATAAAGGTGGGTTTACCCACCCAGAGTGAGAAGTCGGCCTTGCCAGTGAAGACACTTCACACGTGCCAGACTTGTATATATAGAGAGGCCAGTGCCTCACTTTGACACACAACTCACTTGCTCATTCTGAGAGGCAAGTTTCGATTTACCAGTTGGAGAGAGAGAGAGAAGAGTGGCGCATCTCTTGGAGAGGAATTTTTTTATTGGTTTGAGTTATCTCTTGACATTGTATTGGCAATCTATAATAAGGAAGTTTTACGGGGTTTTCTTCCCCTAGAGGGTTTCCCAGGATAAATGTTGTGTCTCTTGTGAATGTGTATTTCTCAGTGATCTTGTCCTTATGTTGTTGTTATCTATTGAAATGCAAAGAACTATAATAATGGCATAAACATTAACAAGATGCACATGATATAATAGTATCTTAGTGCTTAGTAGTGTGAATGAATGCTAGATCTGATCTATTTCTATATGCTAAGTGCTTGGATGTGTTAGATATTGTTGAGTACTGCATTGTTCTGTAATTAGGGTTTTTCCCCTGCAAAGTGAATATTAATGAATGTTAATTGCTAAGTGCTCTGTTAAGTGTTGCAATCACAGATCTGTGTCCCAGCTAGGTTGCATACACTTGAGTCCTGCAACCCCCATTCTTCTACCTCAGGTGAGACGTCATCTTCTTTGCAGGTGTTTCCGAAAGGGTGTTAGCCTCTTTCTCATATATAATTATTAAGTCTTAGTATACCACCTTTATTTATTTTACATACTAGGATATAGTTGTTATCCTAAGTGTGTTTCTAGATTCCTATATTGTCTCCTCCTACTTTATCTCTTGATGAGGTGTCGATGTGAGAACAATTGAGGTGGTTTCATTATTGTATTATATATTTTTATTATTAAGATGAATACAATGTTGAGAATTATTGCCTGAGGCCTTTTCTGCGAATTCTATTGTCCTAATATTCTTATGCTCAATTTCTTCAATTGTCCTAATATTCTTATGCTCAATTTCTTCAATTGGTATCAGAGCACTTTTGGTCTAAGGGCCTGATTACTTCACCATGGTAGTTTTCCATGGGAGGTGAGGTGCACTCCAAGTCGGAGTCGGAGTGGTGAATGGATTGCTTCCTCATCTCTCTACCTTGGCGATTTCTTCAATTGGTATGAGAGCGCTTTTGGTCTAAGGGCCTGATTGCTTCACCATGGTAGTTTTCCATGGGAGGTGAGGTGCACTCCAAGTCGGAGTGGTGAATGGATCGGTGGTTATGGTTATGAATTATGAAATATTGCAACGATTGTGCATCATGGCTGCGATTGTGGATTTGCTTACAACAATCCACTCATTGAAGATCTTCCCACAGAAATCAGATCCAATGATTTGCAAATCTGAGATCAAGTGATGAGATTCTGCACCAATCTACCTTTCTCTCCACAATAATTCCATGGCCAATAAAATATTGATCGGATCCAATGGGCTTGGAAAAATATTGACTGGAATCAATTGGTTCCAATCTGTGGAATACTGTGCTCACCAATCAGCGCGTACCAGGAAACTGCAATCAACAATCTTCAATTTTCCTCAAAGTGGATCTGGGACTTGGTCTTGAACTTTCTTTGTACCATCGTATGTGGAATTATCAGTGGGATGTACGATGCACAGATCAGTATTGAATTAACCCATGCATTTACCTAGAACTCGGCTAGCCTAAGCACACAAGAAAAATGGAGTTACAATATGGCATGCAATCACTGTCAGCTACAGTTAAGGCGAATTTACACAACAAATACCACACAATCTGATGTATCGAACACATGTTTTTTTTTGCAATTCCCACTGAAGAAAATTATAGTCGTAAACCCTCGAATCTCCTTTTGATTTGTTTTTGGAGTCTCGTCTCCCTCTGATTTGGTTTTTCCCAAAAATGATCCTGATCATGATTGAGAACTTGATCACCCTACATGTGTCCTTCACTTAGACAAAAGAAAAGATTCGGATCGTGCTCTCCTAACAGAGGCAGAAGCTCTGCAACGATTTCGTCATATTCTGGGTAATAGTTCTGTAGATCTCCTTTCAGTCAATGAAATAATGCAGGTATTCATGTGTCCATGATCGCATTCTCAAGGCACACTGCATTGAGAATACGATCCTCATTGGTAGTTGAGTGATTGGATGCGTAGGAAATTCACTTCCTTCGATCTGGAACATGGAAATACGTTCCCACTGTCATAGTCTTGACGTCGTTTTTGATGGACGTTTCAATCCCATTAAAAGATGGAAAATAAAAAAATCGAGAGGATATCCTCTTCACCACCATTAGGGAAGATGTGTATGCCAGGTTCAAGAGAAAAAAGAGGCAATTGATTTGATTTCCAGCAATTGATGCACCCTGGCCTCCTCATCGAATTCAATGATTTGCTCGATTTCAATGCCAATCTCTTCATTTAAGGTAAATCCTTTCACTTGGAGCATCTGCACAAGACCCCACCAAAGCCTTTTGGAAAGGAGGTATACTATTTGTTCCATTGCATTGAAATTCTTGACATTATATTAAATTTGTGGTGATGGGTTGCTATGATATATGCAATTTGGAAGAAGAACTAAAATGTGATTTGGTGTGAAGTGTTTAGTGAAAAGTAGATACATATTTTTTAACTATAAAAAAAGAAGGAGAGAGCTAGAAATGAAAATTGAAGAACACATTTGCAAATATGCAAATAATGAGTAGCTCGAAAATTTGTACTTTCATTCCTACTCAAATTTTGTAAAAGAAGAGGAGTTGTAAGGATTGATGTATTAATGTCTTTTTAAAAGGAGGCATTTGAGCACTGTTATTGTAAGAGCGATATTCATAATAAAATTGTTTTTTTTTTGCTGGTGTCCTAGATCCATCCGAAATAGAATAAGGGGATCTTAGGAACACCTTGCATTGTGTGTTATGGTGAAATATTTCTTGAAATGTTTCATGGTATTGTGTCTAGTTTTGACACTAAACTTGTAATTTACTGTACAACTATTCACACATGAAATCCACAGCAAGTTAATGTAAGCACACAATTAATGTCAATGAAGTACATACTTTGAAGCACGAGTAATCAAGCATCACTGAAGATATCAAATTGGCAATCACATCAACATTGGACACATCAAGCTCATAATCAAGGACTCAAAGCATCATCAAATTTGAAGATCAACTCAACTTTGAAATCGACATTTATTGTAAACTTGCAAATAATATTTTTTGTAAGTAATCAAGATCAAATATAGTTATTTTGTAAGTGTCCAATCAAATCAAGTTGAATTTCTTTGTAATTGGGTGCATTCTCGGTTGAGCCCGACACCTAAGATTCATTGTAATTTTGAGTTGTAATTGACAAAGATTGAGTAGTTTAACTCAAATCATTGTAAACATCATAAGTTTGGATGCATTTTCGGTGGTAACTGACATCCTCAAATTCCTGGAATCAAGTTCAAGTGAGCAAGTGTGAAACAAATTCAAGCGAGCGAGAAGAGCAAGTGAACGAGAAATTCAAGCAAGCGTGTTCAAATGGAGCGAAATCTAGAATTATTAGAGTTATTGAACACTCTAATAAACACCATTGAAGGAAACACATTAATATTGAACAAAACAACTCTACAATCAGTGCTAACTTGTTTGCAAGTGACACAAGCTAAATTTAGACTTCTTTGAGCACAATCCCAACTATTGAATGATGAGTTGATAAATCTCAAAAATCAACAGCTAGTGCAGTTTTTTGAACTAGTTTTTGTTCAGAACAACCCTCTCTATGATGATAATGATAATGATGATAATGATGATAAACAGTCAGTGAAGGAGAACATCAACAAGACAACTTCATAAGTAACTTCCAATGAAAATGAATTTGTTCAAGTTCAACATAATCAAGCTCAAAATAGTCTTTCCAAGCCCATCACCAGACCTTGGGAAGAATTACACTTCAATAGGAATCGACAAGGCTTAGGATATGAAAATAAAAACAATTTTCATATTCCAAATTAATCCAAACCAATTTTGTTTGTGAGCGTTGGATTCCTTCAAGAAAATTCAACTTCACCTATTCAAGTTCAACATTAGAAAGATAAGTGAAAACAATGTAATCGAGTTGGTCATAAGGAGAATCAGTGTTTTGATCTCCATCCTTGCTAGCATTGTGGCAAGCATAATCATTCTTCAGAAAGATGTTCAACACTGAAGAAACCTGCAAGACTGGAGATTCATTATGAGTGGATTAATCCTTGGCAATGGTCATCAACTGCCAAACGATTATATAAGTCCTACCGAAAAATACAATCTCGAGTAAAGATGTGTCTTGCACCATATAGTGAATTGTGTATATAACTCCAAAGTGGTCACCTTACAGCGTATCTTTCAAGCATGGCCCTCACGAGATGAGATAACATGTGGTTAATTCCACATGCCCACTTTGAGTTGTACACAAATGGAGTAAAAGTGAAACTCTCATGCACCTTAAGGGGGGGAGTTCAAAATTTCAGTGACGATGGTTCATGAAACCACTTGTGATCTCTCCTTTCAGTTGACAAAGGGGGGAATTGATGATGGAATTGAAGATGGTTGTCAGACAGAAAGTTTTGATAACAAAAAACATCAAATATGCCAGATGGGCATGGAATTTTCCAAATGGGCAACTGCGGTCTGTAGATGACAGACTTTGGCAGAATTATGATTCAATGAATTGCAATTGAATCATACACATGATACATTGGAATGTTGTTGGACACCTAAAAGTGTCACAATTAGTTAGTGGTTATCCAAAAACCATCAGATACATGGTATCAATTGGTTAGTGGTCATCCCAAACCACAAATTCAGAGAGAAACTTCAATAATACACTGATAATAGAGTGGTGATACTACATGTTCACCAATTAGCATAAGACATCATATTCTTCTAGCTAAAATACTTGGAAAAATGATTGAATTGTCAAGCAATCAGGGAATGTTCAAATATTGTAGTTGTTCACTTCCATATTTCATCTCTCTTCCAGTTCATTTCAGATGAGCCATTCAACATCCATATTGGCGGTTTTTCAAGTAGTTCTTCATTGTGGCTCAGCTTAGGAGTTTAAGCATGAAGACATGGAGATATACCAGTTTATGCACCTACTTTGCTAGTATTATTACTCAGGCTTATGATTGAAGGGGGGAATGTTAGCCTCTTTCTCATATACAATCATTAAGTCTTAGTATACCACCTTTATTTATTTTACATATTAGGATATAGTTGTTATCCTAAGTGTGTTTCTAGATTCCTATATTGTCTCCTCCTACCTTATCTCCTGATGAGGTGTTGATGTGAGAACAATTGAGGTGGTTTCATTATTGTATTATATATTTGTATTATTAAGATGAATACGATGTTGAGAATTATGGCTTGAGGCCTTTTCTACCAATTCTATTGTCCTAATATTCTTATGCTCGATTTCTTCAAAGGGTTGATAGTTAGGGTTTTGTTGGTGCATTGTTGAAGCATTGAACCTTGGGTCTACCCCTATACCAAAAAATGGTTCTGTTGCCGGGACTTGAAACTGTGATTGTTGGGAACTGAAGAAAAGAAAGCTCTGCACGTAGATTTGTTGCGTTAGTGCACAATATTCTACTTGAATGCGAAGCTCTGTGCTAAGAAAGGAATCATATCTGAAGAAAAGAGGTAAGATCTTAAATATTTGTGCTCTGATAAAAGTAATATAAGTGAAAAATTTTGTTTCGAAAGAATGGATCTAGGTATGTGTAATAGATATTTTCCTAGTCTGAAAACTAGGGAACAGATAGAAGAAATAAGATTTGATATGAGTAGATCTGATAAGAATAGTGAAATTATTCCTACACATAGAAAGAATGTTTGGACTAACAAATGGATGAAGAACCCTAGAAAGAATTTCTTGCAGGTTAGTTACTATGATCCCAGTCTGCAGTACAGGAAAGGTTGGGGGTCATTTAAAAGAATGAGAGGATTAACTCTTTGTTATAGTTGCATAAGACTGGGACATATTGCTAAGGAATTCCCTGGTAGAGGTCCTAGTTGTCTTTGTTGTAAATATATGGACCATGAAGTTTTGGATTTCCCTAGAATGATTGCTAAACTTGAAAAGATAAATATGAGACAAGAAAAGCATGAGACAGGCCAAGAAACTAAGGATATGATAGAATCCCAGAAAGAATCAGAGACTGTATTATTACAGATGAAAGAAACCCTGAATGATCACAGAGATATCAACTTATCAGAGATATTAAACGAGAAGGAGTTCATATAAACAAGAATATGAGACTTCGGCATAGACTATGTCCCGGATGAGGAAACCCAGGTGAATATCATGACAGAAGAACTTGGGAAAGTTGTTGGACACACCTACCACACTTAGAGCGGGGGGTGAATGAGTGTGGGGCTCTTTTTACCAAAACTTCCCTCTTGCACAAAAACTCATCAATTAACATTCAACATTTATTCATTACCCATTGTTGTCATTTATAACCAATTAGATGTGAGCACATATCAACAATATATCATCAACAAGTCATCACCACAATGAACACAAAGAACACAAGA
>JZKD02S1720910.1:761125-817436 GCA_000966675.3 Picea glauca
TAACAATTATCCAAAAATGATTATTCAATCACAGAAAACAAACATAGGCTCACCAAAACATGTCCTCAATCAATGAGGGCTTCAAGCTCCCTAGAGCTTGCTGAGACTTCAATGGTGAAAAAACTGCATAAGAAGTCTTCAAATGGCTGTAAAAACAGTGCCAATGGATTCAGCACGTCAAAAACCCCTAGCTGGGCTTTTACGACACCTCAATCGGCCAAAAAATGAGGAAGATAGGCCTCCTGCCATTTTCCTTCTTCAAGCTTGTTGAAACTGGTTCGCCAAAACACACCCCTGTGTGCTTGAACCCAGAACACGCTCCAAAATGCACGTTAAAACCTGGCACCGGGCGCAACTGCGCCAACGGTGCAAACCGTAGAATGGTTAAGGGCGCACCAGCCCCTAACCGCCTCGGCACCTGGGCGTATGGCGCATGCGACCTCATGCTTGGACGAAAGGTGGTTAAGTTTGTTGAACCGCTCCAACGGTGTACCCCCGCGCTCCAACTCGGGGTTATATGGAATATATGAAACCGTGGGCTAGGTTACAAATGCGCGTGCAAATGTTACAACCGTGCACCACATTGTAATATATATTAATACCAAAACTTTGGTTTAAATAAATCTGCGCCGCATTTATATATATGGTCACAAACTTTGGTTTATGTATATAACTCCGTGCCATATAATACAATGGTTATATGTTAATAAAACTATGGGTCGGGGCTAAGCCCCGACCCGACCCCCCTCCGCTTTCAACATTAAACAATGTTAAATACATTTAATACCATAAACCTAACAAGACTCATGTGGTGGCATAATGGTCAGCGAAGGTTTGTCAAGGCTTTAATGGCGGGGGAGGTCCAGGGGTCGAACCCCGCAGACTCCCATAAAACTTTTACATATAACCAAACAATGAGGGGGACACATGGCGCCCACGGATTGGGCCACGTGTCCTCATATCATTTGCCATCAACCGGACACGTGTCAACACTCTACTCGCCAATAATTGACCAATCAACATCTGCCACATCACCATCGACACGTCAGCATATGGACTGTACGGCCCTGCCACGTCACCGTATGGACTGTACGGACAGGTACAGTCAGCATCCAAAATTTTTGCCTGTTTGGATTGACGAACAGATCGCGATATCTTCTCCATACGGACTCCGTTTGAGAAAGTAAATATACCACCGGAATCAGGAAGACGAGACAGACGCAATGGCACTGTTTTCGTCGCATTTCGAGCACTTTGAAATTTGAGCAAAATTTTGACCCCTGGTCCAGATTTTGATCAGTGACAAAAAGCTGCCATAAATGTAAAATATTTGACCCACTTCTAAAATTCCCCCCCCACCTGGAGAGGCGAGTACCTCTTTGTTTTTTAGTGAGATCGAGGAGGATAACAAATGCTTGATTAAATCATCTTCGATCAGTTTCACCTTCACATGTTTAACGAACCTGAAGAGGGAAGGGTTTGGTCCTATATGTGTTCTTCCTAGTGTAGATTTTACGAGTCCATGGAAATAAAAATCGATGGTCTTTTCATATTTTGAGAGTCTAAAAATATTCGATAAACAAGATTCCACAATGGAATTTTTCATAAAGTTAGTCTCCATGGTCCAAAAAAGTATAAAATGATACCAGGAGAACTCTTCTAATCATGCTTGACTAGAGTATTTATTTTTCGTAATTAGTCTAATGAGATCGAGAAAGGGGTAAACCATCACTCGAAAGACACCCTTTCTAATCCTTTTAACAAGTGTGAAATGAAACAAGCTCACTCAACAATATTTTCATGTTTAGAGAGTCTGAAAAGAGCTTAAAGGAGACTCCAAAGAATTCCTTTGTCGTATAGATTTTACGAGTCTGAAAAAGAGATAAAAGTATAATCGGTAACCTATTATCATGTATTAATGAGCACGAGAAAGAAAAAAGACTGAGCTCGGTAACCTATTCTCATGTATTTACGAGCACGAGAAAGAATAAAGACTAATCTCGTTCTAGAAAAGACTACTACGTTATGATGGGAACGACCCCCAAGCGAGGATCACTCCTAGCGGCATGTCTCTCTAGATGTGTTTTTCCCCCATCTTTCATGATAGAAGCTAGTGGGTTTGGGCCAGCATGATGCCCAGAGGCTGCAGACCTGCCCCCCAAGCATCATTTCCCCCGGTGACTTTTCTTCTTTCCTCGTATAGGCATCTGGTTACTAATGGAAACATTTTCACTAGGCAGAGGAAAATAAAGTTCAAGTACACAATCCAGAGTGAGACTTGATTTGGATGGAGGGGGGTTTGGTTTATTTTTTAACGAGCTTAATAGAAACAAGGAACTATGCTCGTCAAGACCAGGTACTTCCAATGGATGAGATGATTCTAGGGATTGTCGAACCTGAGTCAAAATCATATTTAACGTGGCAACCTGTGGGGTGGCAATAGAAGGTAAAGGAAAAACCCCATGAGAGAGGAATATTTAAGGAGACCTACTCGTACACTCTCAAGACTAGACTATCCTAGAAAAGGGACATCATTGGTCATAGCATTGTGGAGATCTGGAGCTATATAGTCCAGTTGGTCAACATGGATAATTTTTCTTTGATGGGGAAATCGTAAGTTATGAAACACTGTAGATGCGACTGCAGTCATCGCATAGAAACACCTACGACCATGTAACAAATTGTAATTCAGGGGCATGTCAACTACTTTGATATCGATCAGAGCAGTCTTACCCTTTAATGTACAACGAAATATTTCAAGAGTTTGTGATGTTGGAAACCATGTCCATCAAACACTTTCAAGGTGGTAGGGAACGGGGTAAGTTTAGGAGAACCTAGGTCTCTCCAACAAGGAAAATACATGACACAGGTGGAGTCTCCCTCATACAAAATAGTGCGATGGATTTTCTTTCCACCAACCAAAATTTGAATTTGGAATGATAAGTGGTGGGAGAGCCTCTCCTTAAAGTAATCCAGACTAAACATGATTAAATTCGACTCCTTTGGATCCATAGCTCCAATGGCTAACAACGAGGTTCTACATTGACTCGGAAAGTTCTATATAACTTCAAGGGCTGACATACATGTGTTGAATCTTCAATAATGTTGTGGTTTTGGTTAGCGCAAGCATTTGTATTAAATGTCTCTTTTCAAATTACACTCTTGGGTGGGAGCAACACTACTTCAAAGATTGGATTCTCAATCTGAATAGAATTGGAAGATGGAGGAGGAGTGGAAATGGAGGGCTGATCGACAACCTTTCCCTTAACTTGATCACCTAGAGGAGTTTCGTAAGTATTTTCTCGAGTTGTTACATTAACTTCCTTAAACATGTACACATCAGAGGAACTCATGGAAGCATCCCCATGGTGGGAATGACCTGCGTTTCCATCTTTTGGAGGAGCAATATTTTGTGCAACCAAATGTTGTTATTGAACCGGATGGGAGATACCCTTAAAAAATTTAGCGAATTCCTCATGATGAGGGAATTATTTCATGTAGTGGTATTCCTCACAGATCATACAAGGAAACATAGGCTTCCTATTTGATTGAGTATCAAAAGTCTTTGGACTATCCTGCTTGTTAAAATGTTTCTTGGATTTACCCTTGTTTTTATTCTTACCTCCTCATTGTGGAGATGAAGTGGATTGGATCGTATTCACCTTGGAGGTTTGAGCAGGAGCGAAAGTAGTCTTGGTGTCCGAAACAGAACTGTGTTCCAGAGTAGGTTTTGTTGGATTGTTCAACAGATAAGAAGCGTTAGGGATCATATTGTAAAGTGTGATGGACTGGGAATAAACCAAGTCCAAATATTGCACACAACTGATAGCCTACTCCTCAATAACAACATTTCCCATAGCAACATTATGGGAAATGGGAGGCAAAAGCGACTTTGTATACCAATCTGCAAGGAGTTGGTCTGGAATGGGAGCTTTAATCAACCTTCTCTGCCATCTCCACTCATGAATATGATCAGATATGTGGGTGGACTAGGATTGTCGGAATGAGGTAAAAAGATATGTACCGGTCTCATATCATATGGGCAACTGAAAAATCCGTCAAGAAAACCATGAAAAGAGAATTAAAGTTGACAAAGGAGTTACGCAGCAGCTCAATATACCATTTCGTTGTGGCACCTGTAAGTGTTCTCTGAAAAATCCTAATATGGATGGAATCATCCATCAAATAGTTGGAAGTCCACCATAAATGGAAATTCATAACATGATTGTTAGGATCTTGCCTAGGTTTTCCGTCAAATTTTGAGATGTCAGATGGTAATTTGGTAGGGATGGAAGGCCAAAAATATGGGGCATGCTGAATGGGATTGTTTCTCAAACACAACAGATATGGAAGATATAGCGTAGCTAATAATGGAAGATGTCGGTTGGTCTATGGATACTAGTGGTAACCATATAGCATGGGAACACCAGTAGGATCGTATCCAAGTTGCGGGGAGATGGAAAAAATAGACAGTCCTCCCATATATGGTGGATGTCCAGGTTGTCCACCCATGTAAGGTGGTTTTTCTAATTGTCCACCTATGTATTGTAGTTGTCCTAGTTTTCCACCCATATACTATGATTGAAAATATGGACCTCCTACGTACTGATATTGACCTGATGGTCCCCCCATGTATGGTGGTTGTGTTGGGGTCCTATAATCATAGGTAACTTGATTCCTCAACTTCTTATTTGGCATTTCTCCCGTGATGAAAACATCTGGCTTGCTGGGCTCGGTTAATTCCATTTCCCCCTCCATCTATTTCGCCTGATCCTTCATCACCCTGCTGCATCATTCATCCACCTCTGCGCCACTCACTCCCTTGTCCTTTTATCCCATTGGCTACATCACGCCCATCACTCATCCTCATAAACAAGCTTAGGATAAAAAACATAGGTTAGTAATAAATGGTTAGTGACATTTTTAACCCTAGTTAACATAATAATGTTAATTTGATTAAATTAGTGTAGTTAGATTAATAAACTAGGTTAGTCTTGTTAATAAAAAATAAATTAATAATTAATTAATCATTAGTAATAAAGTTAGTAATTAGGTTAGTGTTTTATAATTAAAAAAATAATTAAGAAATTAAAATAAAACAAAAAAACAAATAATAAATACAAAACAATAAAGAATTAAAATAAAAACAAATCAAACAAAATAAAATAAAAAGTTACATATAAAACAAAACACGTAATATAATAATAAAACGAAAATTAAAAAACAAATAAAAACAAAACATATAACAAACAATTAAACAAAATGTAAATAAAACAAAACAAAATAAAATATAAACGAAACAATAAAAACAAAAACAAATTAATTAAAACTCTATATCGTAAAGTTTACACCCACATACATTTCCCCATAACTCGGACCCCCCCTTACGTCACTTAAGTGGTTTACTTGAGGACGGGTGTCACCATATGGTGAACTCGGACCCCCCTTCCCAATACCATTTACCACCTCAGGGGGGTCCGATATACCACTTTACTTCTCCAAAACCGTCCTCCCAAAAAATTAAAACCGTTTTGTTTTTCGCCAGTTTTACTAGTTCGTTTCCGAGAGTGATTCCGACCAAATGGGGATGAATTTTTAAAATACGAGATAGGTTTTTGTTCATAACGGGATGAAGAAAAATAACCTCTCCCATAATTTACGCAAGTGTCATAATTTGGGATAATCGAAGCCCTCTCCGAGCCCTATTTTTCAGGCTTCCATTTTTTCCGGTTTTGGTCATGCTTTTGCGGGAGCTGTTTCGGCGAGCTGGAGATGAATTTGAAAAACATGAAGGAGGTTGTTATTCATAACAGGCTCATCTAAAAATTCCTCGAGGTTTAGGACAGTCAGTGACGGAGTGTCTTGTTAAGCCACTCCGTATTGTTAAAGTCACCGATTCGAAACCTGCTAGGACAAAAAATCCAACCATGTTAAGGGTTGGTGTGGCTCAGGCCGGGTGCGATCCCCGGGTGATTTTGATGGCTTAGATTCCCCTAAGTCACGATTTATCAAGCCACAAGTTAATCCCACAGCCAGCAGGTCCGAACAAATTAACAAACAAAAACAAAACAGGCTCATCTACAAAAACCTCCCCCCGTTTGTACACAAACATCTCATAGTGGGAGAAAAGGACACTTTCGTTGACCCTATTTTTTAGAATTTTGGGAAGCAGTGAACTTACGGGTGACAAAGTTTGTGGGAAAAGTTCAATCATCACTCCAGATGTCAGACAATACGAGACACCTATATACAGAGAATCAACATATCTGAGACAGTTCTATATTATTGTGGCCAAAAATATTGTTAGTTTAGATTTTTATGGAGTAATACCATGGTCATTGATGACCAGATATTTGGAAATAAATTGTATAAATACTTATGAATTCGAAGTATTGGAGGTTGATTGTTGAGTTTTTGATTTATGCCCCACAGGGGATACTTTGTAATTTTCCAAATGATCTTCCAGAAATAAAAATATTGTATCTGCAGGATTCTTGTGTTAGACTCCCTGGTGATGTTTTTCCTCTCTGGGTAACTGTTTTCTTACTCTATAGATCCATTTCATGTATTCCTTGATCTAATCATTAAAAGAAAGATTAAGAACAAAATTTGTTTCATGCACTATGTTTCTGGTCTTTTTATGATCTGCATGTTTTCATTTGAAGTTGAGTATAGGAATTCTTAGCTGCTCCTCTGCTTGATGGACTTTCCCTTCTTTTCCTCTCCTTCACTTTCATTTGATTCAATTAGATCCAACAGTCTTTCTATCCTTCCCTATGGAAACAACCTTATAAAACCTGAGATATATCCATTTTCAGAAAGGTAGATCCCATGGCCCAATGTAAATCTGATTTTTCAATCTCCCAAATATACCAAATCCATAAACAAACCTTATACTTCATAACTAGCCTAGCATTCCCTTTAAACAAAGATGAATTTCATAGAGAGGTGCCTCTCTGAATCTAGGAGGGCTAGATCCTATACTCCAAGTGGTTTTGTGGTTACCTCTGTCAATTTCCCCCTCATGCTGAGAAATTACGTAGTGATAACAGGTTGAAGGGACTATTACATCGGAATCATGAGGTTTACAGATGGAAATGGAAAAGCCTCTTACGAAAGAATGCCCGTCGGATTGGGTTGAACCCAAAAAGGGTTAGAAACTCTTAGAAATGATTGTCCAGGATACATGCCAGTGGTATAAGGGATAGAAGGACTTGCAAGAGCAGCTTCCCCTAGGATAGTTGATGTTGCAACCATGTATATTGCCCCATAGTAAAAGGTTTCCCTGCAGCTGAATTTTCCCCCCTAGCTGAAGGTTGGCATCCCATTGAAGATTGACCTCCAATGTAGGGTGTACTAATATATGATGGTTTATATGGAGGTTGATTAGCTTGTGTAATTGTGGTTGTATGAACGACTTGACTGTCGGCCATTTGACCGATGGGACGACCAAGTAAAGCACTTGGTTTGTGCCTGTGTGGAAATAGTGAAGTAGGAATATTACCTGACCCATGTGCAAAGGAATATGTATGTGAAAGTGGTTGAGTTGGGGTTACCTGGGTCACCAATGTTTCTAGTAAAGAAGAAGCACCAACAGTAACAGCTATAGGAGTTGTGGAAAAATATAAATTCCCAAGTCTTTCAGGAAAACTAAAAGATGACGAGTTCATGCCAAAAGATTGTGTATTGGTTGAACCGGGTGGTAATCTATAAGAAGAAAAAGCATCAACATATCACATGGATGGTGGATCGGTGAGTGGTTGGCTAAGAAGATCAGTAAAAAGAGGATTTGTGTAAGATGCAACGCTTTCTATGAAGGTTGTGACCAATTCTTCTACGTGATGGCCACTTCCAGAAGCTATGCTCCTGGTCTCGGAAGTTTGATCTTCGATCATTCATTCAGAAGAAACATTATTCTGAGGTTCTTGAATGTCAGGTTCCATACCTTGTATACTGTGAAATATCCAATCCTAAGGCCGACTACGAAAGTCAAAGAAACACACTCCTAAGAAAACTAAAATAAATCAACCAAGAAAAAAAAGGCTCAAGGATCTATCGAAAACAGAATATCGAGTCACAAACAAGTAAATGAGAAGCAACTACCCCGACCTCCACGTAACACCCCTTCTCGGTGTAAGCAACCCTCAATTTCACGGGATCACCCTCCAAGGGTACTAAGAGTGTGATATGACGTCTGCCCTGGGTACCGTGGGAATCCCCCCATAGTCACCTCTATAGATACCTAGGAAATCCCACTAAGGTTACCAACTCGCAGCCATGCTCTAGGTGGGTACAGTCGACAATCGGGACCGAACATATGGGAATGATATCAAAACCTGAAATTCTTCTAGAGGATTGAGGACAAGTGGACTAGTAGACTCCATAGGACCCCGAACGGATTTAGATTTCATGAAGTACCGATACCAAATGAGTCGATGACACTTCAGGAAAAACCCCCAGTATACGCTCTTTCCGCTATGATTGGTCAAGATTTGGAGGGTTAATCTTTATTGCTCTTTCGCACGCGACCTCGTTTTTAGACCTTGTCTAAGAGGGGGTTCCCATATATGGTTATATGAAAGTTGGATTTGTACACTCTTTAATTCTCTACAGTCTATTTAGTAGTCTTGGATGATTTACTCACTTTTCCTAGTCCAAAGACCCTAATCCTGTGCTACTATTGGTGTGCTAAAACCAAAAAATGTTCTAGTTTATTTTATTAGCACGTGGTTGATTTTAATTGATTTTTACTCAAAGGGTTCATGGAGAATAAATTGATGATGTGTGAGAGACGTGACTCTAATAGAATGCAAAAGAATGAGACGCGGTTCGTTCTTTTCGATGAATTCTATGTATGGGAAGGAGAAGAGTTATATTCTTCTTAACAAAATCAAGAACTCAAAACTATGAAACTTTCAATTTGAGGGATCAAGATGATGCCAAATTACCAAACAAATGTTTCTGAAAACCAAATTGCACATGCAAAAATATCTCTTTTTCCAAATGTGTACCAAAACAAGTTTCCTAAAGAATGCAAAAATTTCTTTGTTTGATAATGTATGCAAGGATATATGCAAACTTTTTTGTTTCTTAACTTTCAAGAGAAATGAAATAGATCTATGTTCGACACAAAGAAAGATGAGGCAAAAAAAAAAGTGCACTAAAAAGTGATGACAACTGAAATAAAACAAGTGTGAGATAACTTGTTCAATCAAGGACTCAAAGATGCAAAAGAGAAAGAAGACAAACACTCATGAAAATCTTCAAAACACAAGCAACAAGAAACATGGTTGTGGTAAACGAGAGAGTACTAATCATCCATAAAAGCGAGATGTTTCAATGAGGACAAAAAGGCTCAAAACCAATCAAACTTTGCAAACTCAAAGAAGGAAATGAGCATGAGTGATGAATGTCCAATTCACAATCAAGCAAAGTCAGAGACAAACTAGGAGTCTCTGGTCTAAAAGACTAGGCAATCTCAAGCACACATGCAAGCTGAAAAAATGATGAAAAAGAAAGAAACCAAAATCTCTTAATAAAAGAGATGATCAAACTCATCCAACCAACCAGAATTGATCACAAAGACTCAAGAAAGAATCTCAAATAGTTACATAGAAAAACTGAGCAAAATATGAGAAACGAGCAGAAAAAAGGTCTCAAAAACTAAGCTTCTACACGAGGACGCTCCTCCAAAGTGGAAAACAGGGCGTCCAAGGGGTGATGGATGCTCCCTAATGGTATATAAATAAGAATCAAGGACACTCTATAGTAGTTAAACAGGGTGTGTCCAAGGGGTGATGGACCCTTTGTAGAGGTCCTAAAGGTTCATATTTGGAAAAACTTATCAGAAAAGGTTAGGGATTGATGAGAAAAGGAGTGCCAAAATAGAAGTAGAAAAACATAAACAAATTCAAAGGTTTTAAGGGATAGAAACCTAATCAGAACTAGATGGTTCTCCCCAGTGGAGTCGCCAATTTACTGTGGTGAGAATTCTCCCCTTGTGGACAGGTTGAGTTCCCCTCACTTGGGTTCCCTACAAGTGAGAAAGAATATAACAAATTGACACTAACAACCTCCTAACAAACCATTCTATTTTCTTGTGGGAGGGTTGAGAGAGAAGGAAAAAGGTGTGTGTACCTAATTTCTGACGTTTTTCCTCACCGCTCCAATGGTTGAGCTCCAATCCAAGCAACCCCCTCACGAAGTCGATCTTGCAAGAACAAAGGAACCGTCACCTACTATTATCTATGATTAAGTAATAACAACCCTACCAATTTATAACTTAAGAAAAGCAATCGGATAAACAATAAACAAATAAGAAATCTTAAGAGAAATAGGCCAAGTTATTGTATTAATGAAAGCATGAAAAGGTTACAACCATTAGATGTTGTTGCAATCCTTCAAGCTTCTGTATCCAACCCTTGAACATGAATCTGGTTCAGCTCCACACGAGAAAAGGTTTGGCTCTTCTTGAGAAGATCATAAGTTTGATACACATCTTTTCCACCCCCCCTCACTCTGAAATGTCCTAGCTATATAGATGTAGGAAGGGCTAACAACTAGGATAAAACATGAATGTAGTTGAGGATAAGGTGGATTAGGTTAGGATTTGGGTTATCTTCATGGTTATACATGTTCCCAAGATAGGATGGAAGAGGGATCGAACCATATCTTGATGAAAACAAGAAAACAAACCCAGAACTATCCAGAACTTCCTTAAGAGATTCCCCCTA
This sequence comes from Picea glauca, assembly GCA_000966675.3. Classification (NCBI taxonomy): domain Eukaryota; kingdom Viridiplantae; phylum Streptophyta; class Pinopsida; order Pinales; family Pinaceae; genus Picea; species Picea glauca. The sequence goes on from JZKD02S1720910.1 coordinate 771,859, forward strand.
TAATCATAGGATTTGACCAAATCTGCATGGACGCTCCCCCATAAAGGAAGACAAAGCATCCATGATGCTCCCATAACACTGGAAAAAGAGTATGGATGCTACCCCAACATGGGAAATGGGGCTTCCATGGTCAAACAAAGTGAGAAAGACAAGGGGGAAAGTGATATTTCGACCCTCAAATGATGTTTTCCTCTTCTTGATGCTCAATGAAATGTAATGGATCATTATTTCAAGGTGTTGAGGTGGCGACACTTAGGAAAAGTGCGAAAAATAAGGTATGAAACTTAGTAGAATGGACCATGGAATTTATGACATTTGCGACATTGAGCAGAGTGAAGTGCGATACTTATGACACTTAGCAAAGTGAAATGCAACACTTACAACACTTATCAAAGTGTGGCAAAATGGCGTATAACAACAATGAAAAGATCATAGACAAGAAGATGCCTTTACATTATCCACCAAATTGCCCCACTCACATCACTCTTGATGAAGCCTCCAAGAGTAGAAGTACACTGGGCCTGACACTAAAAGACACACTAGGTCTAGACATAGTGGGAAATAATTGAATAGGATTTATCCTATTGGTGAACATTTGACTAACAATATGAACAACTTTGTACACCTCACCTTTCTTGTAAAATCCCAAAACATTTTCTTAGTGTTAAAGTTGATGTTAAATTACTTTTAATATTTAGCATTAGGTTTAGTGCTAGATTTAGAATCGGGTTCAACATTGATTTTAGTGCCAAGTTTAATATAGGATTTAGTGTTGATTTTAGTGATGACTATCTATAAATTAAAATTTTATGGAAATAAAACCAAAAAATGGTAAAAATTGAAAAATAGAAATGAAAAATGGTAACTAAATGCTAGGATTTGAACCCATAACACTATTCAAAAGGAATGATCTCTACTTGAGATACATTCCTATAAAACTCTTCTATTAAAAGTGTAGATTTGAACTTTAAAACTAGACTAAGCTATTGAAAATTAAAATTTACAGAAATAAAAATGGAAAATGGTAAAAGAATGAAAAAATAAATTGAAAGTGTAATAAGTGAATGTTGGGATTTGAACTTAGATCAATTTACAAAAGGAAACAACTCTAATTGAGCTACATTCCCACAAAAATATTCCATTACAAGCGCAGATCTAAATTGAAACTATCTTAACCTATGCATGAAAACAAGTGAATAATGTAGATCTGAGATAAATATCAACATTTAATACCAAATGAAAATTAACTAATGAGAGATAGATGAGTGTCAATATTTGAACTTATATGTCCTTATATAAATACAAGGGCCTTCCTTAGGACACACCCATAAACTGAATCTGCACATTTTTTCTTTCTCCATTAAACTAGCAACAACAAAAGAATAATAAACATTAGAAAATAAATAAAGAAAACGTAAAGTAAAAGAGGAAGGAAGGAGGAGAAGAAGAGGAAAATCCATTCCATTCCTCATGGAGGTTTCTCTATTAAAACCTGGCCTCCATGCATGAAACCCCAAACCTACAACAACAAAAGACCAATGAAAATTAGCAAATCAATGAAGTAAAAGAAAAGTAAAAGAGGAAGGATGAAAAGTAAGGGAAGGGAGAAGCCATTAAATTCATCATAGAGATTCTTCCATGAAATCTTAGCTTCCATGCCTGAAACCCTTAGCCTACAACAACAAAAAAACAATAAAAGCTAGGAAATCAATAAAGGAAAAACAAAATAAAACAGAGAGGAAGGAGGGGAAGGGAAGGGAGAAGATATGTTACCTTTCTCATGGAGGTTCATCCATGAAACTGAAATCCTAGTCTCTGTGAGTGTAATATCCCCCGATAGTGCCCCAGTTTTATTATGAATTGTAATAATGTTTATAGGCTGGTGAGCCAAGTGTATATAAGTTGGTGGGATTATGTGTTTATTAGGTCGAAGAGCCTAAGTGTTAAAGGCCAAGAGCCTAATTTTGTATATGTAGTTATGCAGATCATTAATAAAATATAAACATCGATACGTGCAGATCGACCACAAAGAAAGAGTGATGGGGGACTAAGCTTCCACAAGGTTGGGTAAGGGAGGAGGCTAAGTGTGTGGGCCTAGGGGATAAGATAGGGGGCTTACCTCTAAAGGGGATAATAATTTATTATTATTTCTTGAAGGCTAAGGTGGACATGTTGAGTGTTGTCCAAAGTTCCTGTAAAGGGAATGTGTGCTAAGTGGAACTCATGCGGCTCCAGGAAAACAAGTGTCGACCTGGGCACATGCAGTTAAAATTGATGATTCAGCCATATTTGGGGTCATTCTTCCAACCTCCAGGGGAGTTCACTGGTCATTCGACCATCCAAAGTCTAAACCCGTTTTGCCTCTACAATCAACCTCTGCGTTGTTTCCTGGTCACGAACCCGGTGAGAACCCGTGGGAAAACCGACGAACTGAGCCAGATCTTCCATGAAGACAAAGCATCTCGTATATGTCTGTGTCGTGTGTGTGGCATAATGGTTGGTTGTTTCAGCTACACAGTTCCTTGACTGAGGGTGGCTTTTTTCCGTCGGTTGTTTCAACTAAGTCGTGTTGTGTCTTAGTGTGGACAGTTGTCGTTTTTGGATGTCCATACCCAATTTTCGGTTGCTACTGTCATCCCTATGTGAATGAGTGTTGAACTGTTGTTGTTGTCCTCACCTGGCTGGAGTTAAGTCGAGGAGTGTTCTAAAGAAGCGGTTTTTCAAGCCTGTGGTAGAAGAGGCAGGTTGTCAGGCCTGTGAGAAACTCTCTCTAGGTGAGAGAGTTTGTTGGGAAGTGGTTTTCTCCCAGAGAGATTCCAGCACCAGCTACGGAGCTCAGATAATTCTTAATCCGGCCTATTGCTGAGACCCAGAGAGGGAAGTGAAGCAATCGATGGACTGTGCTTTTGAAGGTGTATACTCTCGGGTGGAACAGGCATGTGGGGAATGAGAGTCTGTGAGTAGTGGTCGTAAGAAGGCTCCTAGAGAGAGTCCTTCCGGTTTCTTTGTGCAGTTTCCTATAACGTTAGCCTAGTCTAGGGTTCCCTTGCCCTGGGTGGAGCTTGGTCCCAGCTCGGGGGTGACCCACTGTTGAGCGTGATGAGCAGTGTGGTCTATGGTTGGGAGGTTCATGGAAGGTATGCATGTAGTTGGTGGATTTACTCCAACTTAAGATAAGTATCAGTCTATGCTTAATTTATATGTTATGCATGTTTGTGCTACTAATTCTTGAATGTTATCATGTGTTCCACTGCATGTATGAATTGTTGTTAATTCTATTTAAATCTGAATGGTAACAGTAACTCTATGTTAAAATGTGTTAATTTGATTTAATGCATATTACATATATAAGTGTATATTCCGCAGTAGTGGCGTTACCCAGCCTGTGGGTGGTCGAGGACATTACAAAATGGTATCAGAGCAGCCAAGGCTAAGTTAAGGTTGTGTAGGTGGCATTTCCCTTCCTGTTGGTGGCTGAGGATGTTACAATATGGTATTAGAACATGGTTACAACACTGAGCCTAGATGGGCCGTGTTAGTGGAAGTTGAAGCAAGAGTTTCGGAAGGAGTTGTTGTCGAAATGGACAAAACTCAAGTTCTGACCCATGGTTTCAACGTGGAGCCTGGATGGGCTAGGTAAGTTGTTGTTGGACCCAAGGTTTCAAGAAGAAAGTGTGTCTAGAGGACCAATTTCGAACCTCAAAACCTTCTTGAGTGCCAAGAAGTTACCTTGGCCGTGTTATGAAGCTCAGGAGGAGTAGCGGTGTCATAAAACCACTACATAATTGGTATTGGACCGTAGAGTAATGTGGACCTTAGGATTTGTTTGGGAGAAGGAGAATCCTTCATGATCGTCAGATCTAGTAATGTTGCAAGGTAGTTAGCCGTGAATTCCTTTGGAAATCAGTAGAGTAACATAGTCTATTCTACGTCGTAGGATCTATTCGGAAGGAAGGGAAATCCCTTACGACCGTCAGATATGGGGAAGGTGCAGAGGAGTTAAACTGAAATCCCTTTGGACTTCATGACTTTAGTGAAGTCTGATGTCATAAATAAGAGAAAGCCCGAAGCCCAAATATCCGAAGCCCCAAAGTGAATCTACATCGTAGATCTGGTGAGAAGAACTTGACCTTTGGATCAACCAATGTTAAAAGGTCAAACGCAATAGTGAAGGGTGAAAGCTCCCGAAGAGACGAAATAGTGAGTCATGATGATGTCACTTGGATGGACGTGGACACATGGGATGTGTGCCACGTGTCAATGGGTTTTGAACCCGTAGAAGTTTGAAATGGCATTTGGAACGTTATGCATGTCACCCATCTAAATGGGCCACGTATCAACCGCTAGTATTCCGCCATGTGGCTTGTCGTATGAATAGGGCTAGTGGGGATGAGGTTACGTAACGTAGTTAAAGGTCAGAGGACCCACACTGGCGTTAATCACGATACCTCAAGATCGACGACTAGGAGGCATTACGGGGACCCAAGTTGCACAAGAGTTAATTCTCCAAGGTGGTCCCGTAATCCAAACTGCGGTTTCACTGAGGGGTTACATGTCAACGTCAAAATAATTGCAGGATGAAAGGAAGGTTACTCCAAACCACTGTTGCATGCCCCTGCAATTGGAAAACATTAAGTGATGTGACATAATGATGACACCAAAAGTGATTGGGAATGTTCAGAGATTAACAGTTCGTATGCACAGATGTGAAATTTTCCGAAGTCCCAAAGCTTCGAAGCTTCAGAAATCAGATGCCTGAGGTTCCATAGTAAGTGTCAGCCATTAGATGTTGAGTAGACGTGGACAATTGATCCACCCTATGTTGCGATTTCGATAATCTGGAATTCAGAGAGATTGTTGTGTGGTGCTTTGAAATCTTCTGAAGCTAAAGGCCGAAGGCCTGAGTAAGCACCTAGTGATCTAGCACTTGGTCATGGCCCGTGATCACATGGATTGGGGACTGAGAGAAAGGAGCTAGTGGCCGAAAATGATTATAGAGAAAAGAAGAGCTCGGAAAGGAAATGAAATCTGAACATTTTCTTAAATCAGATCGGTTTGAATGCGTAAACTGGTGACGTAATGAATAAGTTTCAAATGTTTCTCTCATGTGAGTTACAAGTGCAAGGAGTGCACATTTTCTGCAAGGAGTACGTTGACAGAGGTGATTTAACCTCAGAGAATCTCTAGAGAGATATTGTTGAACCTTCATCAGCAAAAGTGCAAGGAGTGCACAGGAAGAACTCTATGTTGAGTTCAGAGAGAGATAGAGTCACTGAGAAATATGTAGGGCTTTTCCAGGTGGGCATCAAGTGAGTGCAAGTGTGCACAGAGATAAATCTTTGTCGAGTTCAAGGAGAAGAGTATCATAGGAAGATACTCACAGAGCTATTGAACACTCTGTAGAAAATGCTCAGCAAGGTGTGCTTTGAGAAGAAGGTTGCCAGAAGGGAACGAAGTTTTCCTTTGAAAGGAAACAGAAGGGCCAAGACCCTTAGGAGACTGAGTAAATCGAAAATATCAGAAGAGATAACGCAAGGAGTTCCTGGGAGACCGAATCATTCTAAGTCCTAAATCTCAGAATATATAACGCTTACGAGAGTGAAGACGAGATCCAGGAGGCGAACTCACAGGTGAAAGGTCAAAGGCTGAAGCCTTTGAACACTGAAAAAATATTCCAAGGTGGAAGAAGTCAAAATATTAGGAGGAGGAGTGACAACAACCATCAGATCGGTTGTGGGGAGGAGCATGTACCATTATATCAGTGTCCAACAGAACAAAGGAAGTGTAGAGGAGAGGAAAAAATCCCATCCATTAGGTCTGAGCGTGAAGGACCAATGACCATTGGATTGGGAGGTAAGCACACGAGATTTAACCCTTGTGTGTGCAGAAGAAGTGGACTTGTCAAAGTCCCAAAGTCCTGAAGTGATTTGGGATCGTCCATCATCAAGGAGGACAGGTGGCGTAAGATCCACAAATTTGGAAGTTTGTGGACAAGAGGAGAAACAATCGAAGTAAATATTGGTCGTTGATATGAAAGGGGACGTGTGGCACCAGATTTGGAACTCCGGGTACAGAGCACTTCAGAGGAAAGAAGAGGGTGAAAGCGTCGAAATCTCGAAGGAGATCTTGATTGTTGATCGAGGAGGAGGTTGAAGGACCATTGATCTAGTCTTGGTCGGAAAGATCCGAAGTCCCGAAGAGAATCAGGGCCGTTGATTTGGACAGGACACGTGGCAGAGGATTTGTCACCCTGAGAAAATTCACTCCAGAGATTTGTGTGTGTGGAGACGTGAGAACTCTCGAAGGTTGGAGAGTCAGAGTTCATCATAACCATCCGATTGTTGAGGATAGGTGTCAATAGATCTTCCACTCCTGAAGATTTCCATACAGGAAAAGAAGATAGTTGAGAGTTGAAACTCCTAAGGGCCGGAGAGACGGAATCAACGGTAGCCATTGATTTGGAAGGGAGCTACATGTCAACAGATCATGTAGATATGGGATCGCCTGTGGAAGGAGGATAGATAGAAGTCGTTGATCATGGATCATCGCCAAGGGATTGGAAATCGATAGATGAGATAGATTGTGGGGCTAGAAATTTCTAGGATGTTAAAAATATGAGAGTGGGTCGCAATTTTTACCACGGTTTTAACAAAGTGATACATGGCAGCTAGAGGTGAATTGCGGGGAGAAAAGCGGGTTGGCCTAAAACCACTCTTTCCCACGCCTGCAATCACAGTTTTCCATGAGGTCATAGCCCACAGTCTTATGAAGGAAAGGGATAATGAAAAAGGGGCTAGCACCTGAAACTTGGAGTTTTGGAAGCACACATGACCTGCACAAAGAAGGAAAGGAGACCTGTGTATAATTGTTTTGGGTTCAATCACGAGCCTGAAGAGTCAATGCGACTCATAAGTTTGAAAGATCCTTTGACTAGGAGGTCAAGAGACCCTGTTGAAGTAGGGGCACTGCGTTGAAAGTGATCAGGGCAGAAATAGTCATGTACAGTGACTACAATGAGAGCACAAGAAGATTTAGGAACCCGGGAAGAATTGAAGACTTCTGGGTTCAGCAAGGAAAAGTTGCACATGGGAAAGAAATTGCTGCAATTTCTATGGCGACTAGTATGATTATGGCTCGTTGGGTCATCCAGAGGAAAGAATGATTTCATGTTTGCAAGTGTTGTTGGTGATGTTGTTGCATAAGGAAGGAAGCAACAAAGATCTGAAGTTCTGGTTATAAGTTTGATCAAATAAGCATGAAAGCTTCTACTTCTATCAGACTTTCAGGTAGTATAAAATTTATTAATGGCAGTCATTCAGGTATGGGTTTTATTACTCTTTTTACATAATTGATGAAAGGAAATTTAGGTAAGAATTTCCTCAGCCAGAGTCATTTTATAAAATCACATGATTATATTATTGAATGCATACCACTGGATGTGGTAAAGGCTGGAGGCCTGTATTAATTCAAATCTTTTTAGCTTTTGAATGTACACACTGACATAGTAGAATATCATGTTAATTTGGTTATGGGGTAATAACCAAAGAATTAAAGATAAGAACTGGTTATAGGAATGAATGCCAGTAAGCTAGTCATGTATGAGACCAGGACCGGGTTGGATATGGCAAGGTATGGATATGGAAAGGTTATGAGCCACACAGGTACTAAAATATTCCTACTTTTAAATAAAACTTGGACTGCAACCTTTTTGCTAACACTAATGAACACCACAAAATTATATTCTTGGTGTAGTGTTCGGGTCGAAAAGGAAGGCATCCAATTAATTGGAAAGACAATAGGAAGTGTGTGGCGAATGTGTCAACACATTGGCCAAAATTCCAACTTATGGATGGTGAGATACATGACTGAGATAAATAGCATTATGTAATTCAATGGAAGGTGCATTGAATAAGTATGCATTGAGAATTACACTCATGCAATGTGTTATCACCGGAATTTCGTCCGAAAATGGTTAAAGGAATCCATCATCTTCAAAACACCCATTAGTTCACTCATGGACCAAAAATGCATTTCCAAAAGGTCCAAAACTATACAACCAGCAATAAAATCAGCATGCACTAAAACTACACAAGGTGCGCACGCACGTGCGACAATCAGATAACGTCGGAAAAGAGCACATGCACCCGATGCACGACTGTGGATGCAAAAAGCTGTGCACACCTCAAAACGATGCATTTATGATATTGGTCGACCTTCCACCCACTTCTGGTTCAGCTTCCAAGTCGATTTGACACTTAAATATCGACTGAATCCAACTGGGAGGCTGGTCAAAGACCTAAAGGTGCCCTAAAGGGCCCCTTGTTCACACTAAAGATGGTTGAATAATGCCCCAAAGCTATGCTATAAAAAGAATCCATGGGTACACTACATTTTAAAGGAATTCATTTGTATTGTTATGCTGCTTGTTTTCTCTTGGAGGATCCTCTTTCCTCATCAAGAGCATGCAAGCACCATTTCATTTAGCCATTCATATCACCTCTTGAGTGAATTTGCTTTGGATTCTCTTCACCATTTCATCCTAGTTTGTTACTTGTAAGAAGAGCTCAATCTTTGGGGGTCCAAGAGCCCTCCCTTGGAGGAAGAGGGGACCCATATACTTCCCTTTCTTTTTGGTGTTTTCTTTCCACTAATACAATCCTTTCCATTGGTGGCATGAATGTTGTTTATTTCTTGTTCTAATGTCCTTATGCACTCTAGTTTAATTTATTTTAATGTTCTTAGATTAGTTATTTTCTTATCTTTTATGGTTTATACTTCTAACTCTTTCCTTCATTGTTGTCTTGCCTAGCTAACCCAATTGGGCTTGTAAGCATCTCTATTTTGCCCATTTAGGTGACAAAAGAGATGCAACAGATTGACGACTCTGCTGGGGAACGGTATCGATTTCCTCCCCCATTTGGGTTGTTTTATCTCTTCCTTTTGTTTCTTTAACTTGCAAAAACCATAACCAGCCCAAGCCGACCTGCAGAAAGCCAAATTCAAAGCTGAGTTGAGAGAATTTCATCCGAAATTTCTTTCATAGTCGTGTAACAACAAGTGCGCAGGTGCGCAGGTTTTATAACCCACATGTGCGTCTTTCAAGCACGTGCACGAAACCCCATGTGTTTCTCAACGCCCTCTATGCACTGCACCCAAAAATCATTTTTAATTTGTGCATTGGATACCAATGCACCTCTGTCTACTCTGCGACCCGTGCATCTACCCATAAAATCAAATATTGTAAGGGTTTTTGTTATTTGTTGAGGGCCCATAGCCTTCTCAAAATTGATTTTATGAAGATTGTAATATGCACCACACTTAGATACCCTCTCCATATGAAGGGATTAGTCAAAAGATAGGCACTTAGGGGGTTAAAATCATTATTTCCTCGTTTGCTTTAATTTTTCCCACATGGATGGCTTGCTTTGATTAAATTCTAAGTTGGAATCATTCTACATCACATATAAAACTTGCATTGGGACCAGAAATTGGATATCAATCTTTGAGTATCCTCTTCTCTCATGCCCCAAAGCAATCTTAAGAATCCGAAAGATATTGAGGGAAAATTTCATCTCCCTTAAAAAAGATGAAATCTTTAGGAGAGGACAACATCCCCCTTGGGACTCCTCTTAGTTCATTTTTTCAAACACATATTAAAATTGTAAGGGCCCATACATGCCCACGTGCTACAAAGATAAGATAGTGTTGGAATTTACTTTCTTAGATTAAATCACTAGGGAAATTTTAAAGGTTTTGTAACGGGCCCATACATTCCCACATGTTCACAATCTAGGATAGTTTCAAATCTTTCTTAGATTAAATAACCATATGGAGTTAAAAGATTATTAAGGACCCACATGTCCACATGCTAGTTTCCTAGGGACTTTAAAATTCCGCAAGGTTGTACCAATGGCATTTAGTTAATTAGGTAATCAAGACTTGTAAGGACCACACAAAGTCTACATGCAACAAGGTGACACCTAATTTATTAAAAAAAAAAATTGCCACACTTCCACTTGTTCACACACAAACTTCACCAATCACTCACATAGTTTTATCTAGAAATCGTGGAGGTAGAAGTAAGTTTCCTCCAACGGGTTTCCGAAACATCCCACACTTTTCCTTGACAAAAACTATCCACTCCCACTTAATTTCAACAAGGTTGGTTCACACCCCCAACCTCTCAAACAACCACACCTAAAATCTTTCTAAAAACTCACTAAGTTTTCCTCCACAAGAGGTGCCAAAAGAAATTTTTTAGTCTAGGTAGAATTTCGGGGATAGGCATCCAAATAACTCCCCATTATCTGGTTCTCACATCTTCAAACAATAGAAGTTTTCAAATAGGTAACTTTAAATCCTTCAATTCAAGTGTCCCTACACCATAAGGCAGGGAGACACCCATGAAGGGTTGAAGGCCGAGGTCCGGTCGTTATGTGCATCCCCCCTTGAGGCACCCACCTCTTGGATGGGATCCATCCCATGACCCATTTCTTAGACTGAAAATCTAAATGTCACACTTTGACCGAGGTACCTAGTAACCAAATTTTAGGACATCTACCCAGGTGGCAATTGTGGGCTGCAATTTCACCTTGATAGGATTTTGTGTGGCTATTGGGAAATATCTCCAGCTCTTTCAGGATATGCACCCTCTACCCCTCATTATAACTGATTACTTCATCCTTCACTAGTTCCTCTTCCGATGGCTTCAGACCCCATTGTTGAGTGCTATTGGAAGGTCCAGTGCTATTTGAGAGGAGGGATGTTATGTCTTTTAGGACACGAGCATTTGTTTGTTCTCCCACGCGGACAAAAACCACCTACCCACATATATGCTTATATATCAATGGATTTATGTATGATGCTCTTGTGATTACATGCGATTGAGAATCATATTGTGAAGGTACCAAAAAATTATAACGACTCTTGTTCATTTATTTGGCTCTCATCACTATTCGCACACATCCACTTTGCTAGTCGGACATCATAGGGGACCCACAGAATCCCCGTCGTTCCAGACACTTGCTAAATCTTCCTCCCATTCTAGGGGGAGTTCCTAGTCTTGCCAACTCATCTAATCCACCTTCTCATACTCCTATGAGTTCCACTATCTTGGGATCAAATTTTCTTGGTTCCACTCTACTTGGGTCCACTTCCCAAGATCAACCATCCACACACTCCCCTTTTCATGGAAGTGGTGAACAAACCTCTTCTTAAGGAGGAAGTACAAACCCAGCTAACCCCCCTCAATGATTAGGTACATAAAACACTAACATCATGGATGGAACTAATTCTCCACCACTACCCCAGATGCCATACTTGGCCTCCCTCAACATACTGGATCTAACTAAGCTCACCAATGATCTTATATTACATGACCCCACATGGACTGCAATGCCTACCAAACTACCTTCAGACATCCCCAAGTTTGAAGGACAGGCAGGTGATGATCCTACCAACCATATCATGACCTTTCATGTATGGTGCTCTTCAAAGAACATCAAGGACGGCTCTGTCTGATTGAGGTTATTTCAACACACACTCACTGGCCCATCAGCCAAGTGGTATGTAGAAGAAAAATCTATATCCCATGTAACCTTTGAATCCTTGGCCAAAGCATTTTTGACCTTCTTTCAACTACCCATTCCTCATGACAATGGTCTTGAACTACTCTCAGAGTTTAAACAAACTTCCGCCATGCACATTGCTGACCACATTCACGAATGGTGTCGGCAACATAGTCTCTACAAAGCTGAAGCCACCCCCAACAATGTCTCAATTGGTTCGTCAAATCACTTGTTTCTCTCCTAGCTAAAGATGTGGCCACCACCTTCCCCCAATCTGAAGAAGAAGCCATCAACAAGGCCCAACAGTTCAAACTCATTTATTCACAGTCATGATACTTATATACAGTACTACCTGATGCTCCAAGACCCGTTCCATTTGACCAAGACAAACCAGGAAGGTCTCACTCAGTGGATGGATTGATTGGTGCCAATACAAACCACAATTCACACCTCCAACAACCACCTATGTATGGAACACCTCAATACCCACCAGCATATGGCGGATCCTCTTATTATCCTCTGCCCCCTTATCAACAACCATACCCCGTTTCCCTCCCTCCACCCATCAGTGTACCATTGTCGGAACCCACAGTGTGCCCCGCGACCCAACCAAGTTCAGGTACCCCATCTACCTCAGCCTACACCCTAAGAACTAGTGAAATCACTACCCCTTCCTACATACCCTATGGACCATTTCCACCCAACAATCCATACTTTCCTTTTCCCGGTCCCCCTCAGCCCATGATCCCACCACCAAGACACCCACAAGCCGGGGTTAACTTTGTTCAAACCTCTCCCATTCAACAATATCAAAATTTTGAACATCTAAATACAGCTAATCCGACCCATCAGTCGAATAATGCCAAAAATAAAGGAAAAAACTGGAACAACAATAATCCTGGACCAGGAGGGAATCACCCCCAACCAAACCAACCTGCTGGGGGAAACCAGAATCACGGGAACGAGAACCCTCAAGGGGGAAATAATAAAAAAATCCAAGGGAAGAACAACAAAAATCTTCGTACCAACTTCCCTTGTGCCCTTTGTGGTGATCATGGTCATTATACTCACCATTTCCCTCAAATCGCTGAATTCAAATGGATGAAAGAATCCAAAACTGGATCATGTCCCCCACCTCCACCTGCCCCTCAGAAGGCCCCACAACAATATGTGCAGCAACCACCTCCCGCTGTATTGCAAAACCCCATCCCACACCAAGGGATTATCAACACTCAACAAGAGGTACATCCTGCCCCACCCCAGATGGGACAGTACCCAATCCCTGACAATCCTACAGATCGCACTATCCTCCTCACCAGCAAGGAAGAAATAATTCTACAAACACACAGTCGTCAATACAGCGTACCCCCTGACTTTGTTCCCACTACCTTGGATACAACCCCAGCCACAGCTGGACCACATTTGATGATTCCTCGCCCTAATGCCAAGCCCCCCCTTCATATCCCTCACATCCCATTACGATGGAACATCAACAACCCTCAAGCTTGGGAGGCACACAATTATAGCATGGTCGATCACTTGGCACAATCTCCTGCTGCCATGTCAGTTTTAGAAGTCCTTCAGACCTGTCCTACATAATGGAAGTCGTTACTTTCCACCCTGGGGGAAGTCAACCCCGCTGATACTCACCTCATCACCTTTGATATTGATAGTGGAGAACCACGTCTCCCCGCTCTGGTCGCTTTCCAAATACCGGTTAAAATTTGAAACATCACAGTTCACCACTGCATTATTGATGAAGGTGCATCCACATGCATCATGTCCAAAACCGTGTGGAAGAAACTTGGCTTCCTGAAGCTTATACCATCTGCCATCACTTTGAGAGATTATGACGGACAACCATCCTCTCTTGAAGGTCTCTTCCAAAATGTCCCCGTTGAACTTGGGGGAAAAAATATCCTCATCGACATTGAAGTTATCGACGCTCTGCTCGATTACAACATCTTATTCGGACGTAGCTACATGTATGCAATGAAGGTTGTGGCTTCTTCTGTGTTTCGCACAATGATGTTCCCCCACAACGGGAAGATCGTCACTATTGATCAATTATCACATTACAAGCCCAACCCTTCCTCCAACATCGATAACATCTTACCTCTTGTTCACACTAATCTTGAGACTTACCCCCTCATTGAGATGGGCCCCGGAATTTTCAAAGACCCATCCTTGCTAGGGACATACCATGGAGCACCCCCACTCATACATCCCTCAACACAAGTATGTGTCATCTCATCCAATGGAATAGACACTAGAGATACCCTTCCTCTCACATAGGCCTCATTAGTATCTGATGTCCCACTAGTCATAGAGCTCCTCCCTTAGGCACCCCTTGAGAATCCTCCTACTCCCCATGTTCCTGATTACACCCTCCCCTAGGGCCACATATCAATTTGGGAGATAGTCCCCCAAGCCATCACCCAAATCCCCTTCTTCTACCCTCCACCAGGCGTACAAGCTTTCCAAGTAGACGCAACGCTCACCCTTCCTAATATGGTGCTGGAAATCCCATTTTAGTATCTACATCCACCTGAGATGGTCCCTCAACCATCCCTCCCTCCCCAAACAGAAGGAATCTTGATGTAGACTCCAATACTTACCCCCACCATCCCAGCCATACCCCCACTCACTAGCTCCCCTGCTACAGTTGGGGACAGAAGGAAGAAGAAAGAACTCATTTCTCCGCTTCCACCATGTGTCCAACCTCCTTGCACGCTATGAGAGAAAGAAAGACACCCCACCAACAAATGATCATCTATACCAGAGCTACGGAATCTAATTCAACTCCCTCGAGCACAACCACCACTTTTCACTTCATCCAATATTCTTGCTATCTCCCCTAACACAAGTAGCAAAGGACTGCGAACCAAATTCGCATGTGCCATATTTTTAGAATATGTCCATTATACACACCATTGTCTAGCGTTACCTCAATTCTAACAGACGCTAACAACAGCATGCCATATCTTTCAGCAAGAACTCACCCCATCTACATCATCCCCAACACATGCCATCGAAATCCATTATGTCACGACCTCAGTCAATGAACGTATGAGGTGTCCTTTCTCTTTATGTGAATCACTTGATCATTTCACATATCAATGTCCTATGATCATTGAATATAGGCATCACCAAATGGCCCTTATTCAAAACCCTACACCCTCCCCCTCCTCCAGCAGAACCAATGAGTACCCCTACCCCATCACTTGATGTGGTTCATATCTTCTCACTTGAACCTGAGGCCCTCCCTACTCCCCCATGGTTCCTGTTTGATTTATATGATAATTTTCCCCCAAATCCCCCCAATTCTCCAATTCATTTCCCCATGGAAATTCTACGCCCAACTACCACTTTCAACCCATAATACCTTGATATTTGGTTTATTACGAGCGAACCATCACAATCCCCTTGTGTCACCCCCCTACTTCTTTACCACCAGAAGATAACCACACGGTGATAGTCACCAGGGTCACTCCTCTCGATCCCCTATATTTGCGATAGTTCCACTGTGATGAAGACATCCTCGAGGAGTTAACTACCCCCAATTTCCCATGGGATGCGCTCCACCACAAAGCGCTCTTCCTTTCACAGGAAGCCTTCATGCCTCCTAACCCAAACCCCATATACGCATTCGAAACCAAAGATTTTCTCCCATTGAGGCATATACATTGGTTCAATAACCCTATCCCTGCCCCCGACGCTTTTGAAGAAGGCAATATGGCCAATATTTCCCCCACCATCAAAATCGATATTTCCATCAAATCTGGAGTCGTAGAGGAAATCACCATTGGCGCCGCATGCTCTCCTAAAGAAATCACCGCCTACAAAGCTCTCTTCCAGGAATATCGGGACATTGTTTCCTGGTCATACACGGAGATGCCTGGCCTTGATCCCTCTATTTTCGAACATCATATAGACACCTGGCCCGATATCACACCTGTCCGTAAAAAACAATGTCCGCTACACCCATCCAAAGCTGCATCCATCAAGGCCAAGATTGACAAATTACGCGTTGTTCGGTTCATCTACCCCATCACCTATACGTCATGGGTCTCCAACCCCGTCCTTGTTAACAAAAACTAGGGCACCATCCATGTTTGTACGGACTTTCACAATCTCAATCACGCCTGTCCCAAAGATAAATTTCCAACGCCCTTTATCGAACAAATTATCGATGATTGCATCGACCATGAGGCTCTGTCCTTCATGGATGGTTTCTCCAGCTACAACAAAATTCAAATTCACCCAGTCGATCAGTACAAAACCGCATTCACTACTCCCTGGGGCACCTTTGCGTATCATGTCTTTCCTTTTGGCCTCAAGAATGCCAACGCCACTTTTCAACGGGCCATGAAATACATCTTTCATGATCTGGCTCATATCATCCTCGCATACTTTGATGAGCTCACAACTCACTCCAAGAAATGCACTCAATATATCGATGATTTATGAATCATCTTCCATAGGTGTCGTCAGTACAACATCTGCTTGAACCCCCTGAAGTGCGCATTCTGCGTCATCGTTGGGCGCCTCCTTGGGTTCATCGTTTCCCAACGTGGCATTATCGTTGACCCCCTCAAAGTCCAAACCATCATAGAAATTCCACCTCCTCAGAATTTACGTCGACTGTAAAGCCTACAAGGAAAAGCTAACTTTTTACGACGCTTTGGCCCAGATTACACCACTCGTGCGCATGACTTCCTTCGCTTGCTTCGCCAAGACATCGCATTTCAATGGGATGAACATGCCCAAACCACTTTTGACGATCTTAAAGCGACACTCTCCAATGCCCCGTTTATTATTCCACCTGATCATAACCACGACTATATCCTCTATATATTGGCCTCAGCCGTCTCAGTAGCAGGAGTTATCGTCCAACTAGGGGACGATGATCATGAGCATGTAATTTACTACATTAGTAAAAATATTTCAGGGACACCCTTGAAGTACAATTACGAAGATAAATGCGCCCTCGCAGTTGTCCTCGTAGTCCATAAATTGCACCATTAAATCTTTCTTCAAACTACCAAAGTCGTTGCAGATTCTAGCCCAATGCACTACTTGCTCAGTCGCTGGTAAATTAATCGCAAATTTTCCCAATGGATCATTATCCTTCAGGAGTACGAACTTGAATTTTCCACACCCAAGAGCAAGAAATCCCTCATACTTGTTGAAACCACTACGAAATTTCCTTCCAGTACTACCAATGCCCCCATCAATACCTAATTCCCTGACGAACATCTCTTTTATATCCCCTCGGATGATCCTTGGTACGACGATATCCTCGTTTACCTTCGACCACAGAAGTTTGGAAACCACCTCTCCAGGGATGATCGTCGACGTATTTGTCACCAGGCTCCCCGCTACCTCCTTATCGTTGATATCTTATATCGGTGAGGGGTCAACACTGTACTCCGTCAATGTTTGACTATCGACAAGGCCGATCGAGTCTTGAACGGCTGCCACAGTCGCGCTTGCGGGGGCCACCTCTCAGGGATGTCTATCACTCAGAAAATCATTCGCATCAGTTACTTTTGGCCTACATTGTTTCACGATTGCATCCACACTGTGAAGCAATGTGACAAATGTCAGCTTTATGCCAACAAAGCACGAGCACCACCTGCTCTTCTACAACCAGTCATTAATGTCGACCCCTTTTGCAAATGGAGCATAGACTTCATGACTTGCAATCCTCCATCCAGCAATGGACACAAATACATCGTCGTTTTCATTGATTACTTCACCAAGTGGGTCGAAGCCATGCCCACCTTCAACAGCCGCCGACACTGCAGCGCATTTTTTCTTTAACCACGTCATCTCCCTCTTTGGAGTCCCCCTACAGTTAGTCTCTGATCATGGGAAACACTTAAAGAATGATATTTTCATCGAACTCTCTGCCAGGTTAGGCTTCGCCCATGAGTTCGCCTCCCCGTACTACCCTTAGTCCAATGAACAAGTAGAAGCTGTCAAAAAGGTCCTCAATACCATGTTGCAGTGCACGGTAAACAAACATAAGACTAATTGGCACCTTATGTTTTTTTACGCACTGTGGGCTTATCGCACGATAGTTAAAACTGCCACTAGTTTCACACCATTCCATCTAGTCGATGGGATTGAGGCCCCTCTCCCCATCGAATGCGAAATCCCCACATTACGCACTTTTATTGAGCTATTACCCAACACTGCTCCAATGGAACAACGTTTTCTGAACTTAGAGTTGATGGATGAAGATCGTCGGTATTCATTACAGCACAATGAGGAAACCAAAAAGCAATTGAAGGCCACCTTTGATCGCCATATCAACCTTCAGTCATTTAACGAAGGCGACCTCATCCTTGCTTACGATATCGCTCATGATACCCTCATCCATGGAAAGTTTGAATCGTTATGGCATGGAACTTATATCATCCAACATTGCCTCACTAAAGGCACATACATATTGGCCTTCCCCGAAGGTCACCCTCTCAAAGAACCCATCAATAGGTTGTACTTAAAGAAATTTTACACCTGAGCGTAGCCATTCTACACTAGGCTTGTTCTTTTTGTACGCTTTTTTAGAGTTTTTAGTCTTCTTTTCCATGCCTTATGTCTAATCCACCATTTATGTTATTTACAAATGCCTCCTCCATCGACCTACCACATCGGTTACACCGACGAAGCTAGCCGGTGGACCCAAAATCTCTCTTCGGCCACTTGGGCCCTCTATTCTCCCTCACATGAATTGATCCACCCCAACGGCATATGTTTGGGCTCAGCAACCAACAACCAAGCCGAATACACAACAGTCATTGGCCTCCTCGTAGAAGCCGATAACCACCACATTTGTTATCTAAGCATCTTAATCGATTCCCAACTTCTCGTCCTCTAGCTCAACAATGTGTACCGTGTCCGTGATCCTTGCCTCTTTCACAAATACGTACAAGTTAGACTTTTATCCCGACAGTTTGATTCAATTACATTTACACATATTCCAAGAAAATTTAATTAGACATCATATAATATGGCTAACCTAGTGTTAGATTGGAATTTATCACATTAGTATCCCATCACACATACATACAAATTCTATCACAGCATATAAATTTAGACATCATCAAAAATCACTAAAAAACATCAACACAAGTGAACACCACAAAGATCCCAAAAATGTATATCCATACATATATATATATCGGTCAATGTGTTATCAGTGTTTACAAAAAATAGTACATTGGGCACATCATCCTTAGGTAGGTGAACCACCTCACCTCTATAGATACAAAAATGGTACCACCTCACCATATACAAAATGGGCTCACCAGCCTATATAGATACAAAAAATACATAAATATAGAGGCACTCATGGAACCTCTAGAGCTCCACCACTTGGCCCTCTCTTTGGAGGAGGAGCCTCACCATCTAGGGGTCCCTTAGGTCCTAAATGTAGTCTCCTAGTCATCATCGCCCCCGCTATAGCCTCTCTCCGAACCACGGTCTGCCACACCACTGGAACCCCCACACACTGCTCTAGAACCCCCTCATCCAAGATTTGTGACCACATGCCCTCAGGCACTCCCTGTAGTACCGCCTCCAAGCAGCACTGAATATCCTCTAACTCTCCCCCAACCTCCGTCGGAGGAGCATGTGATGGCCCTGCACCGAGGTCATCAAACCAGCTTCGCCTGGACGCTCTCTCATCCTCAAAAGGCATCTCCCTAGAATCATCCCTCCGTCGTCTCTCTCCTGCCCGGGGCTCTCCCCGCGAAGGTCTTACCGGCACCTGATGAGACGACGCTCTAAACAAATCCACCTCGCACCCGCGAGGTCCAACATCTGCACACACAACAAACAAATGATAACATCAACATCCATTTACTCACAAGAAACATGCTATACTATATAAACAATCACATCACCATCTTGGCATGTAGCATCAAGCCCCAAGAAAAATGCTTGCTCGCCAGGGCCCTCTCCATAATCCTCAGCTGACCTCCACTGATCCACTGAGTCACAAGAGACCCGTAGACTCTCACAATCATCGTTTCCATGCAACAATGTACAAGGGTGTCCATCGCCCCAATACTCACCACAGAGCCCGACATAAATTTCTCCCCCAAACAATATCTTCGGGATAGGACAACCAACTACCCATCCCCAAGTACTACGGGCTCCGCCGGTAGTATATTTCCCCGAAAAGGGAGCCCAGTTAGAAAATATACATCCTCCACCGCAGTGAAGTCTAGTTGCTCACCCCGCACCATAAAGAAATGTAGATCTGGACTCCACATCATAATCAGGAACTGCAAGAGGTACTCCTATGCCTGCACTAGTGAACACTCAAAAAACTTCAATAGCCCACAAGTTGCCAAAGTATCCCAGACCGTCGGCTCCTCATCCCTCACTGCCTCCCTCAGGCATGCCCAATATCTCTCTCTCCAGTGAACCGACATCATCCCAATCATCACCTGCATCCACATGTACAACACTTGATTAGCCATCACAACCCATAAAAACATCAAAATCTCCAAACAAGATAAGTTTTTACACCCTCCAGCTTTTCCTCCAAGGCACGGTTGTTTTTCCCCACAAGAACGCACGCATACGCGCATGTTCATCCCCCAGTCGCACACTCATGCATGAATGTTGGCCATACAGAGGCGCATTCATGCGCCTCTGTCACACATACAGGTGCGCATGTTCACTACACATCTGTGCACGCAAGAACAACTGTTAGGAATACAGACGTGCATGCATGCATTGTTGTGCCTTGCATAGGCGTGCATGCCATGCAGACCTATTTTCCTCATTAGGGTGTCCCCATGCACGGATGTCTGCATTACGAGCATGCACCCGTGTGCGCGAAATTCTCGATCACCCATGCACTGGGGGGGGCACACCCACAAAACCCCCTGTACGACCCTCCGTACAGGCCCTGCCCAAAAACATAAACCCCAATTATATGCAAGAGGATACGATCACTAACCCAAATCTCGTTGATCCTGAATCGGCTGCCTCACTCTACTGAAATCTCCAAATATCCCCTAAAATCACTCATCCACTCAATAAGACAATAGGTACAAATGAGGTGGCATTGTGGGCCCTACAACTATATATAGTACATTTTTCGAAACTTCCAGACTCAATCTCGGGAGCTCCGGGCATCCGTTTTTCGATTCGTCTTCATCCACGGGATCAAGACCCTGTCACCTACACCATTCCATTCCCCGTGCCATTTTCTATCCTCATCCCCCGGGGGGGATTTTTCTCATCTGACGCTCAGGTACGAATGCTTACATTCACATATTATTGAACAACTATTATATGATCTTTCTCTTCAGATATTGCTCACGTCGGGTATTCGGTTTTCATGTGTGCAGGTACTTGATTATCATACGTCAGCAGTATCCCTTCAGGTATATCATCGACATTGGCATGTAGTCATTCCCTCTAAATATCACATTACACCTCCCAGTCACACTGATCGATATGGATGTCGGTGGCCTCCCACCTATTCCAACTGGTTCATTTTGGCAGTTTTTTTCCTAGTTTTTACGTCCCTGACTTGCGGGGTTGTTTTGAGGCCCTAAACAACATTTTTAGAGATCGGCATAGTCGAAAATTCCCTTTATTAGATCAGACTATAATGTGTAGTCCTCAAATAGACCTTTCCAATGGGCTATCGTGCACCTAAAACAAAGATCGTATGCAAAATTTACGGCCCCGGGAAGTTGACCGACTAACTTACCCAAACGGGGCCCACGTGACTTTTGGCGCTTCATCTCCTAGGGTTAGGTTTTTGGATTTCTAGGGTTTTTTACATTCCTTTTTATTGTAAAAATGCCTTCATAGCCTCAATGTAATGATCTTCTTGTGAATGAGCGCAACCGTCACATCTCTTCTCAGAGATAAGTCGCCACCATTCCAACAAGCTTGTTTCCACTGCATTTTATAGTTTCAGCATATTTCCTTATTGAATAGAAAACAAGTTTTACTGTATCTTTGTTATTTTGTGTTAAGAATCTTTTAATAATCTATATTCATTTTTTTCTGCTCATAAAATCCGGATCAATGGTATCAGAGCGGTCTGCTCCTTGTCGTCTTAATGCATGTCCCCAACAAGGTCGAGGTACAAAGAATTGGGTCTCGAGCTTGTTTCTCTTGAGGACAAAATCTCTCGCATGCCCAAATGACCTCTCATGGCAGGAGAAAATAAAGACGAGGGGGAAGGAGATACTTTCAAAATGTTTCTTGAGGAAGCCCTCACACAACAAAGGAACGAGATGATGGATAGTTTTGCGCAAATCCTTCGGCGACTACCAACAAGCGACGCATCTTCCTCGAGCGGAGGCGCCGCCCACTTCAAGGTACAAATCAACTTCGATATTCCTATATTTGAAGGTCAGATAGACGCGGATGCTGTAGACAAGTGGTTGAATCTACTAGAAGGGTATTTTTCTGTCCATAACTTTTCAAATAGAGAAAAAATTACGTTTGCGCTCCTCAAAGTCATTCCCCATGTCAAATATTGGTGGGAAACTTTCTGTGAGCAAAAGGAAACAGAGGAACCCTCATTATTTATAGTCATGGCCACCTGGGAATCCTTCAGGGATGCTATTAAGGAAAAATACTACCCTTTCGGAAGCTATGACGACTTGTATACCAAATGGACCACACTGCGGCAAGAAAGAGACCAAGCAGTGTCAGATTTCACAAATATCTTCCATACCCTGCGCACCAAGCTGGGTATCAAAGATTCAGAGAGACATCTAGTGCTCAAGTACCGCAGTGCTCTGCATAGATACATCTAGACTAAAATGGAATTTATGGACATCTCATCCTTGGGCATGGCCTATCGATATGCCGTCAAAATCGAGCAGAAGCTCAAACAAAAGACGCGACAATTTGGGTCTGGGAACCCCTCGCAGCAAAAGCCAGGAATGAGCAGCCCCAACCTACATAACAAAGGACAGAGCAAAGATGGATAGTATTAGGACAAGCGGTCCAAGCCACAAGAAAAGAAGGACACCGTAAAGACAAAGAAGGATACCGGGAAGTGGTGCGACTTCCATAAGAGCCCTTGGCATAACACTACTGATTGTCGCTAGTGGCTGAAGTGAAAGCCTTTGAATTAGATGTGGGTTCTGATTATGAGTCAGAACCAGAAAGGGGAAGATGGATCATTGACGTGGAGCCGAGTGCCACCGTTGCTACCACCAAGCTCCAGCCTAATGAACCAGACGAGCCAGAAGAAGGCGAGCGCCTTTTCCATTCACAGATGTGGGTAAAAGGCACCCCGCTGCACTTCATCATTGATATTTGTAGCCAGAAGAACCTCATATTAGAAGAGGTCGTCAAGCGGCTGGACCTACCAACAACGCCTCACCCGCAACCCTACACCATTGGATGGCTCCGCCAAGGAAGCGATCTCCGCGTCAACCAACAGTGTCGACTGTTGTACGACATCAAGCCCTTCAAAGAAAAGGTATTGTGTGATGTTGCTCCTCTCGAATTTTGTAATGTTCTTTTGGGACAACCTTATTTATGGAAATGCCATGCTGTATATGAGTCTAGGCCTCGTAGTGTTATTATTACTTTGAACAAGAAATTGTACAGGATACTCGAGGCAGTCCCTCCTAGTGCTATTACCTTGATCTCTTCCAAGAAATGCAGGAAGGTCATCTCTCAGACTGATAAATTTGTCTTCTTCGTGATTCACTCTCAGAGTAAGAGAAAGATCGCAGCCACATCCAGGGCCTCTGCGGATTATCTCTCCACACAACAGAAGCAAGTGGATAAGGTCATGGAAGAACACTTAGATTTCTTCTCCTCTCCTACCGGGGTACCTCTGCACTACTAGGTCAAGCATCTCATCGATCTGACCCCAGGCGCACCGCTACCCAATGGGTCGGTCTACTGCCTCTCTCTATTAGAAAACGAGGAGATTAAGAGGTAGATCCAAGAAATTCTCCACAAGGGGCACATCTGTCCCAGCTCATCACCTTTTGGGAGCCCAATCGTACTGGTGCAGAAGAAAGATGGGACCTAGCAACTCTGCATTGATTACCAGGCCCTGAATAAAATCACAGTTCAGAACCAGAACCCGATTCCCCAAATCGATGACCTCCTTTATCAACCCATGGGGACCAAATAATTCAGTAAGATTAATATGAAGTCTAGCTACCACCAGGTCCCAATAGAACATACAGATGTATGGAAGACCGCCTTCAAGTCAAAAGAAGGTCCTTTTGAATGGTTTTTCATGCCCTTTGGTTTGACAAATGCTCCATCAACTTCTATGAGGATGATGGACGATACCATACAACCTTTCACCAGTACTTTTGTAGTGGTGTATCTGGATGACATCCTCATCTACAACAAGACTTGGGAGGAACACTTGCAACATATTCAGCAGGTTCTACACACCCTACGGCAGCACAAACTATATGCAAACTTGGAAAAATGCTCCTTCAGCATGGACAGGGTCCACTACTAGGATACATCGTTGATTAGCATGGTGTGCATGTGGATCCAACCAAGATCCAGGTCATCCGTGACTGGCCAGCCCCAATCACACTCTCTGAGCTTCAATGCTTCTTGGGCCTCGCCAATTTCTATCGCAGGTTCGTGTTGGGATTCTCTCATATTGCATGGGCCCTCAGCCAAGTAACCAGGGGTGGCGGTAAGGTAAAATTTGTGTGGGGCCTGTCCCAACAACAAGCCTTTGATGAATTGAAGTAGTGCTTGTGCTCATCCCCGATACTTTCATTACTGGACCTACAACATCCCTTTGAGATCGAGACAGATGCTTCAGACTATGTTGTGGGAGTTGTTCTCACTCAACATAGCCACCCCGTGGCGTATCATAGTGAGACTCTATCAAATGTTGTCCGTAAGTACCCTACTTATGACAAAGAAATGTACTCCATTTTTCAAGCTTGCCGCCAGTGGAGACATTACATTATGGGGAAGGAAACAGTCATCCACACTGATCATAAGCCACTACAATTCATGTAGACCCAAGGCAAATTGCAGAATGACTGCCATCAAAAGTGGTCCACATACTTACAATAGTTCCACCTCAACATCAAGTATAAAATAGGAAGTACCAACCGAGTTGTCGATTTCCTCAGCCGACCTCCAGTCGTGACACTCACCATGGTGCTAGACTCTTGCGGCCATGAGACCTCTGGATGGCCCCACCTCTATGAGACAGACCTTGACTTCTCCACCACCTACCAAATGTTGGGAGAAAACTCAGTGGCCATTGATTTCCATCTTCAGGACGGGTTGTTGTGCCGTCTGGGCCATCTCTGCGTTCCATCAAGCAAGCGTGCGAAGATGATCTGGGAAGCTCACTACAGTCGGGTGGCAGGACACTTTGGCATCGAAAAGATAATGGCAGTGTTGCAAAAAAATTTGTACTGGCCAGAACTTCGACAGGATGTCGGCACGTATATCAGGTCCTGCACTATCTGCGCTATTTTCAAACTGACCACTAAGAAACAGGGCCTGTACACCCCTCTTCCTACTTCTGACAAGTCATGGGAATCCATATCCATCGACTACATGTCAGGCCTCCCATCCACCAAGAGGGGAAACGACTGCGTTTTTGTGGTTGTTGATTACTTTTCCAAGATGGTGATTATGGTCGCCTGCAAGAAGAACATCACTGCAGAGGTCACTTCCAAGCTCTTCTTTGAACGCTTCTGGGTACACTTTGGGATCCCAAAAACCATTTTCTTAGATTGGGACAGTCATTTTCTCAGCACATTTTGGTCGAGCCTCTGGTCACTGTTGGATACCAAGCTCACCAAATCCACTGCCTTCCACCCCCAGACAAATGGCCAAATTGAGGTCGTCAATCGGATGATCGTACATATCCTGCGCATGTACAATTCCAAGAACCCCCGCACATGGGATGAGAGTCTTCCCTATGTCCAACATAGCTACAACTAAGCCCTGCATAGCTCAACTGGCCACAACCCCTTTCAGGTGGGGTTGGGATTCCAACCATTGGGCCCCATGGATGTTGCACTACCACTGGCGAACACCTCAACTGACTCGTCCCCTGCTCCACCAGAAGCTGACAAAGCGACTCAGTTCATTGAGAGGATCCATCACATCCGCCAACAGGTTCAGGATATTTTACAGAAGTCCAATGCCAAGTACAAGCAACGCCATGATCAACACCGGGTGCCACATAAGTTTTAGGTGGGAGAAAAAATTTGGTTGCACTTGCAGAAAGAATGCCTTACAGGGCCCCATTGGAAGCTTCTCCCACTCCGGTATGGACATACACCATCGCCAAGTCTATGGGTGACAATGCTATTGTGCTTAACATTCCCCCTTTCCTTAGCCTGCACCCAGTCTTCAACATGGCTCTCCTTTGGCCATATTTCCCACCATTATTGGACACCTCAGAGATAGCAGAGCAGTTGACACCAATAGAACATAACCTTGACTGCATGCAACAGGCATCCAGTGATCAGATTGTGGACACATAGATCAAGGGCACCCAACAACAAATAATCCAGCTTTATCGAGTTGTCAAAGCAAGGCAACTCCTGCACCAAGGCAAGTGGCTCACCCGGGGCCAAATTCAGCAGAAATTTCCTCATCTGATGGTGGAAATCAATGCAATGGAGACCATTTATTCCTAAGGGGGGAGGATTTATCCATATGGATGTCGGTGGCTTCCCACCTATTCCAACTGGTTCATTTTGGTAGTTTTTTTCCTAGTTTTTAGGTCCCTGACTTGCGGGGCTATTTTGAGGCCCTAAACAACATTTTTAGAGATCGGCATAGTCGAAAATTCCCTTTACTAGATCAAACCAAAATGTGTATTCCTCGGATAGACCTTTCCAACAGGCTATCGTGCGCCTAAAACGAAGATCGTATGCAAAAGTTACGACCCCAGGAAGTTGACCGACTAACTTACCCAAACGGGGCCCACATGACTTTTGGCGCTTCATCTCCTAGGGTTAGGTTTTTGGATTTCTAGGGTTTTTGACATTCCTGTTTATTGTAAAAAGGCCTTCAGAGCCTCATTGTAATGATCTTCTTGCGAATGAGTGCAACCGTCACATCTCTTCTCAGAGATAAGCCGCCACCATTCCAGCAAGCTTGTTTTCCACTGCATTTTACAGTTTCATCTTATTTCCTCATTGAATAGAAAATCAGTTTTACTGTGTCTCTGTTATTCTATGTTCAGGATATTTTAATAATCTGTATTCATTTCGTTTTGCTCATAAAATCCAAATTACACACCCCCCGATCTTTGCCTCTAGGATCCCTATATCCGTCTTTGCAGTACTGTCACCTCCGTTGCATTTTGGTACTGTCACCTGGTAGCACTCTCCCCCACATGAGTTGCCCCATTCATAGTCCCCCTTGTCACTTTGAAACTCATGTTGTTTTCACCCTTCAGGGATGGCAGTCCCGATAGTCTTACGCATCGTCGAGAGCCAACCACATACTCCTTCTCCTCATTATGCTATCCTACCCAATGGACTCCCAGGTTACTTCATCATGGTTCTATTTTAACTGCACCCCCGCAGTATCATTAACCATCCATTTTCATCCACCGTTAGCTTTCCCATCTGCATATTGTCCTCCATCCATTTCCCTAAATACAGAAACCCACCTATGGGGCCTTTCACCCTCCACTTGTTTCCCAAACAACTTGCGCCATCATCGGCCAAGCCATATTACATTGGGGCACCCATTTTTGTATCTGCATAGTCATCTCGACTCATTCTTTATTCTTTCAGTAATTGTACAAAACTTTTTTCCCGCATTTACATAGATTTTTGTTGTCGCTTGTAACGACCTTCCTTTTTCATCAAAGCAACCCTTGTTTCCCTTGGTTGGGGAATTTTTCACATCCCCTCATCAATGACATTATCCATAAACCCCGAGTATCTTACAATCCATACACCTTTTTTATCTCTGTGTTTGTCCATTTTGTCGTGCCTCTAGCACAACTCACCCTCGTCTAGTCGTCCCCCTGACGCTAGATTCAGTTTCATGGTTGTTTCCACTTTGCATATCTCCCCAACCAAGGGCAGTCTTGAGTCTCACCGCATCTTGACTCCTTCCATGTACCCCATCAGTTCCTGATCTCATCCAGTGGATTTCATGAAGCCCTTTTCTTCTTGGAGTCATGTCTCCCTTTCTGTCGACATCAACACAGTTTCCATAAGGGCGACAGTATCTTGACTCTCATTACCTTTACAATGAGGAGTTTCGGATGGCATAGGGAGAACCATCATTTCTCTCTCTTGTCATTGACCCCCATAGCATTTGACTTCAATGCCATCTCATGTTACGGTGGGTCTTACTTTGAGACTACTGCAGTTGTTTTTATATTTGTCGACGACCTCTGAAAATTGTTGGGCCATCAATGCCCGTGACTTATCGATCCTTATTACAGGTGTCATTGCCTCTTTTCAGAATTTGTTCACCCTCATAATTGTCCTCTGCCATTATAAAACCGCCCCCTAGGGTGCTGCAATCATCTACATCAACACACATCTTCAGTTACTGTATTACAAATTTTTGAGTTACATGACATGAGCATGGGGCATGCCCACCTCGTTTGTACACAGTTTTATTTTTTTCACACCTTGGGAAAGGTTTGGATCCTACAGGTTCCCCTCTCCTTCCAAATGGATCACTCTTGACAATCCCCACAATGCTCTTTCTTACACAGGTACTCTCAGTAGAAGAAACATTGATGTATTTTGGCTATACGTATGCTCCTAACCTCACACATCAGGGGGCATTTGTTATCACCGAAATTTCATCTGAAAATGGTTATAGGAATCCAGCATCTTCAAAACACCCATTAGTTCATTCATGGAACAAAAATGCATTTCCAAAAGGTCCAAAACTATACAACCAACAATAAAATCAGCATGCGCTAAAACTACACAAGGCGCACGTGCATGTGCGACAGTAAGATAACGTTGGAAAAGTGCACATGCGCCCGATGCACAATTGTGGAAGCAAAAATCTGCACACACCTCAAAACAACACATTTATGATATTGGTCTGCCTTCCACCCACTTCTGGTTCAGCTTCCAAGTCGATTTGACACCCAAATCTCAGTTGAATCCAACTGGGAGGCTGGTCAAATACCTAAAGGTGCCCTAAAGGGCCCCTTGTTCACACTAAAGATGGTTGAACAATGCCCCAAAGCTATGCTATAAAAAGAAGCCATGGGTGCACTACATTTTAAAGGAATTCATTTGTATTGTTATGCTGCTTGTTTTCTCTTGGAGGATCCTCTTTCCTCATCAAGAGCATGCAAGCACCATTTCATTTAGCCATTCATATCACCTCTTGAGTGAATGTGCTTTGGATTATCTTCACCATTTCATCCTAGCTTGTTACTTGTAAGAAGAGCTCAATATTTGGGGGCCAATATCCCTCCCTTAGAGGAAGAGGGGACCCATATACCTCCCTTTCTCTTTGGTGTTTTCTTTCCACTAATACAATCCTTTCCATTGGTGGCATGAATGTTGTTTATTTCTTGTTCTAATGTCCTTATGCACTCTAGTTAAATTTATTTTAATGTTCTTAGTTTAGTTCTTTGCTTATCTTTTATGTTTTATACTTCTAACTCTTTCCTTCACTATTGTCTTGCCTAACTAACCCAACTGGTCTTGTAAGCATATCTATTTTTCTCATTTAGGTGACAAAAGAGACGCAACACATAGTAAGTGATGGAATTGTATACTTAAATGCACTTTGATGAATGTGTTTTGTAAGTACATGCATATATGTTTTTGTAATGGAAATAATTATACTAATGGCTGAAATTTTACTAACTCATGAATTTGAGAACATTTCAAGAACTGTTAAACATTGCAACAGGAAATTTGCAATCCAAGTAGTCACAGGAATAGGGACTACAACAAATTTTATATTCAGAAAATTGAAATAATAAACTTACTGTTATTAATTATGAACATGCATATGCATAGAATGATGATTCATTCTATTTGGTTAAGTTGTTTGGTAATTGTGATTGAATTGCTAGGTGCAGGCAATTCTAAGATCATTGCATAAGGTGTTGTACATGTTGAATTATGATGTACAGGAAATACTGACAAATTGTTGGCAGTATGCAAGATGAATTCTTGAAGGAAAATGGTATGTAGTTTGGTGCCTGTGGAAAATCAAAACGATGGATGAATTCATAATATGGAAACAACCAAGATGAATTATGAAATATAATTTCATGTTTTGGGGAAAAAGTTGAATTCCCTTTTGAACTAATTGGAGTTTCTAAATAAATTCTTTTATGTTCCTCATGATAGCTGCATGTGGGTGATGCAGATGAGATAATGTGGATTAAAGTTGGAATGTTGACTACAAAGAGTATCTTGAGAAGATGTTGATTGGAAATATCTGAGGGCAGTTGGAAATCCGGGAGCCACGGTGCTCTGAGACTTCCTGAGTCGGCTTGTTGTTGAAGCCCGAGGAAAGGGAGGTGTAGCAACTAATGTATTGTGTGACAGTGAAGGTGTACACTCCTGGGGTGGTACATGTATGTGGGGAATGAGAGACCGTTGGTTGGAGTTCTACTGAGGTTTGGTTGGTTGGAGTGTTGTTGAGGTTTGGTACCTTGGTCTAGACCATGTTGATATGGAAGGTCTTCTCAATCAAAAGATAAGTACAAATATCTATCTATTGTATGTTGTGTGTCTTGTATGCAGGTTATAATGTTATTAGAATTGCCTATATATACATATATATACATTGCATTACCTGCATCCATGACTGTACATAATGTGTTTCAAGTTTCATTTCTTAAGAAATTTATACCTGATGCTAATCATGTAATCGATTGGAATGTGATTCAAGTGGAGCAACAAGGCGTCTTGCAAGTGCATCGGGTGCACATATTGGACCGGAAAAGAAAGAAACTTTGGAATTGAGCCATAGGGCTTGTAAAGGTCCAGTGGACTTGGTATGGTCTTGAGGATGCGACATGGGAGAATGAGGATGTTGTGCGGGCAGAATACCCGCATCTTTTTGAAGATTTTGGAAATCTTGTTGATGCTGTGTAAATAGTTGCACTGAGGACAGTGCAAAAATAAGGGGAGGGGATTGTAATATCCCCCGGTAATGCCCAAGTTTTATTATGAATTGTAATCATGTTTATAGGCTGGTGAGACAAGTATATATAAGATGGTGGGATTATGTGTTTATTAGGTCGGAGAGCCTAAGTGTTAAAGGCCAGGAACCTGATTTTGTATATGTAATTATGCAGATCATTAATAAAATATAAACATCGTTGCGTGCAGACTGACCATGAAGAAAAAGTGATGGGGGACTAAGCTTCCACAAGGTTGGGTAAGGGAGGAGGCTAAGTGTGTGGGCCTAGGGGATAATCTATGGAGCTTACCTCTAAAGGCGATAATAATTTATTATTACTTCCTGAAGGCTAAGGTGGATATGTTGAGTGTTGTCTGAAGTGGTTGTAAAAGGAACGTGTGCTAAGTGAAAATCATGCAGCTCCAGGAAGACAAGTGTGGACCTAGGCGCATGCAGTTAAAACTGATGAGTCAACCATGTTTGGGGTCATTCTTCCAACCTCCATGGGAGTTCGATGGTCATTCGACCATCCGAAGTTTGAACCCATTTTGCCTCTACAATCGACCTCTGCGTTGTTTCCTGGTCACGAACCCAGTGAGAACCCGTGGGAAAACCGACGAACTGAGCCGCATCTTCCGTGAAGCCGGAGCATCCCGTATATGTCTATGTCATGTGTGTGTCATAACCGTTGGCTTTTGCAGCCATGCATTTCCTCGACTGAGGGTGGCTTGTTGTCGTTGGTTGTTTCTTACTGAGTCGTGTTGTGTCTTAGTGTGGACGATTGTCGTTTTTAGATGTCCATACCCAATTTCTGGTTTCTAATGTCATCCCTGTGTGAATTAATGTTGAACTGTTGTTGTTGTCCTCACCTGGCTAGATCTGAGTCAAGGAGTTTGCTAAAGAAGTGGGTTGTCAGGTCCGTGGTAGAAGAGGCAGGTTGTCAGGCCTTTGAGCAAGTCTCTCTAGGTGAGAGAGTCTGCTGGGAAGTGGTTTTCTCCCAGAGAGAGTCTAGCATCAACTACAGAGCTCTGAGAATTCCTGATCTAGCCTATTGATGAGACCCAGAGAGGGAGGTGAAGCAACCGATGGAATATTCTTGTGAAGGTTTATACTCTCGAGTGGAACAAGCATGTGAGGAATGAGAGTTCGTGAGTAGCGGGTGTAAGAAGGCTCCTGGAGAGAATCCTTCTGGTTGCTTTGTGTAGTTTCCTGTAACCTTAGCCTAGTCTAGGATTCCCTTGCCCTGGGTGGAGCTTGGTCCCAGCTCGGGGGTGAGCCACTGCTAAGCGTGATGAGCAACATGGTCTATGGATGGGAGGTTCATGGAAGGTCTTCACGTAGTTGGTGGATTTACTCCAACTAAAGATAAGTATCAGTCTGTGCTTAATTTATATGTTATGTGTGTTTGTGTTACTGATGCTTGAATGTTATCATGTGTTCCATTTCATGTATGAATTGTTGTTAATTCTATTTAAATATGAATGGTAACAGTAACTCTATGTTAAAATGTGTTAATTTGATTTAATTCATATTATATATATAAGTGTATATTCCGCAGTAGTGGCATTGCCTGACTTGTGGGTGGTCGGGGATGTTACAAAATGGTATCAGAGAAACCAAGGCTAATTTAATGTGTGTAGGTGGCATTTCCCGGCCTGTTGGTGGTTGGGGATGTTACAATGAGGATCAACCCTAAGAGAGAAACCCCTAAGGGAGAAAGGAAAGGGAGGTAAAGAGGAGGTAAGAGAGGAAACGAGAAAATATTGAGAGGGTTGGGTTTGATAGGTTTGTGTGAGGGGAAATAAGATATTTTAATTGAAATAACCAATATACCCTCACACTCATGACGACTAAGACAACTGGATTCTTTTTAACCCTTGATCCTTTTTAAGTTTCTTTTTGAACAATTTCCCCCACTTTTATTTAGTTACTTAAGAGACCTAATGCTAAATCTAGCACTAAACTCGATGCTAAATATGATGCTATACTTAGTTCTAAACTCAGTGCTAAATCTATCATTATAAGTTTCGAGGTTAGTTCCAAGTCATTAAATAATGTCAATTTTAGTGTTGTCCCATGAAATAGTGATGATTTTTCATCAAAACTATAATAAAAATCACTAGAAAGGAAAATGTAAGCTACACATGATGTTAATGACATAGATTTGTTGTAGTGAGAATTGGTAAAGTGATTTAATTTTTCTTATTTGATTATTGATCCTCTTGCTAGGGGTGCATAGGCTTGCCTAAAAAGTCTAGTAGGTGTAGACCCCATCACTAGTGAATATCCTATAGCTTGATATTTTTTAGCAGTTGTGTTGAGGAAAATATATGGAATGATCTTACTCAATCATTTTCAGATTCTTCTTAGCTAAAGAAAAATAGACGGGAATATCACCCTATGTTTATAGCCAACAAAAATAACATCCTAACTCACAAGTATTAATTACAAGTTCTTAGGCTAGTATTTTATCAACAAAAATCTTGTTGGAAATTTACCTTTTATGTAATTTTCTGAATATAACAGTTGTTGAAATAAATGTAAAGACAGAAGTAAAGACACCAAGATGATAATCAAGACAGATGAGACATAAATAAATCTTTTATTTCATTCCAATTCACCAAAGAGTCATTTTCTTTACAAAATCTCATACAGAAATCTTGGACCAAAGTCAAACTTAGACATCCCCGATGGAACATACGAAAGGACCTCTGACTGGAAACCAAAAATGAACTCTAAAAGATGGATCAAATTGCCACATATTGCTTCCCACTCGACTCTTCACAATAGCCTTTGTCAGTCATGAAAATTAATTCACAAACAGACAAGTCTACACAAATTATCAAAGATAGATCAACACCTCTGAAAAACAAGTGTCTGAATGATGTGATCCAACCCTGAATATTGTTCTCTACAATAAGACCCTGCTATCATAAAATAGAATTAGGCATGTGATGAATAAATGAATGAATGAAAACTGAACTATCTCAACATAAACTCAAAGAGAAAACCTTAGTATGCTTCTCCTTCTATCCTCCTCTTGTTCCTCCCTTACCTTTTGCTTTTAAACAAATTAGAATTGGTTGAAGTAGTTGGACCAACTCATTAGTTAAGTTAATTAAAAGACTCAACTAAATTTTAGTTAGGCGGAAAAGTAATAATCATAATAAGGGTTATAATTAAATAATAACTAGTAGGTGGGACCCCTTGTGACTCCCATTTGTTCTTAACAATCATAACATACTAGTCAATTATGAAAAAACACACCTCCTTGTGACACCCATCATCATATTAACATTTAGCAATTTATCTCAATAATGTTTGCAATTATTTCCAAAATATATTACCAACATATCCAAAGAACATGCCATATGAAAATCTGAAGTCAATTGTCATCAACAATAATAAACAAAAACTTAAAATCCATATTTCTCGGTTTGTGAGGCAATCTTTCCCTTGCTGATGATATCATATTTTAGTCCTTCTAAACCTACCTTAGGATGTGTGGAATCTTCAAGCCTCATCTTGTTGATCATATGAGGAAAATCATTCTTCCAATGCAAGTGGGAGGACACGGATTTACCATAATTATCTAAAGATGCAGAAGGGGAAGTAGCGGCCTTCTCTTTGACAGAGGCGTAGTAGGCCTCAATTTTCAGCCTTTTATTTGAATAGCTCATCCCTGTATGCGTGATTGATAAGCAAATAATATTTTAAATAACCATGCATGATAACTCTTAAAAATATGAATTAGATTTGGCTCAGTAATGTATCAGACTCATGTGATCCAATCCATATGAATTATTTTATTGTTTATCAATGAGCAGGGGGTGAATAAAGGGTCCTGGGATATGTGAGGGGTTTGTATTGAGCGAAAAATGATATGATGAGGGGTAAAAAAATACGATTACTGCTCAAAGACAACAACAATCAACTGCAAACAAAAGGAAACATCACTGTAATTCACCAAGACACTGCTACTGCCACCTGTTTCACACAGACTTTTTCTTAACTATAATCAATTTTAGAATAGGGAGTAAAAAAAATGAATGTGGGAAGGCGATGGGGTTGTAATTAGCAAAAAGAAAAATAATGTTGGGGAATGAGAGAGGGTACTGTTCACAAAATTAATCAAGTAATCCATATATTCATTCTGTTAGAAGGATATTCACCAACCAAATGATCATAACAATCACTGTGTATTAGCTAGTTCATCGCTCATAATAAAAAATCTAACACAGTGCCATCAACAAGACAATACACATTCCACAATATGTAAGGAGTTCCATTCCTCTTTTTTATGAAAACTCTCAAATGTGTAATAGTAATCATTTCCACTCTGTTAATCATCAAAAACAACCACTGCCCAGACTCTTTTTCAACCATCAAATGCACCCAAAGTCATGTTTCAAAATTCCAATGAAGTTATACTATCACTATAATCTAGATCATCATTTAAAATGTATGACATTCCTTAAACATACAAGATGGTAGTCAACCCAACAATCCATATTAAAATTGCAAAAATCGGGATCATTATTTAAGCAAACAGACAATAGCCACCATTCCAACACATGCTATGCACAAAATAATTCAATGATGCAAGTGTAAATCTGTCACTGTACAAGCCCAACTTCAATGTGACTCTAACATGTTGGGCCCATCCAACACGACGAGGTATCAACAATATGTCTGTCTTCATAAAACAAATAATCGAATTGCAATAAACTCGTTCTTAAAACTCTGTGACTATCTCTAAGTGTGGAACCCAAACTATATGTATTATACACAGTGTGCAGCCACCCAAAACACCACGATGCAACATCCCCATTTTACAAAACCAAACACATAGTTACAGTAATAACTCAACCCATCGTGCTGAGCCATCAATCTAATACATTATTGCTTCAATTTAATCAAATTGCAATCAACCATGCTGTGTAAAACTCAGGCTTCTTCAATCAAATAATCATAACGCATACAGTGGATGGATTTTCTACAGTCATCCCGGTTGCAATAACCATTCGGCCCCAAAAGAAATAATAGTTACAATGACCATTTATTAGTTGTGTAGAAACACCACACACACAAACGCAGTATGCATGAGCAACATTAAGAAATTGTAATAAATGCCAAGCTAAAATTCCAAATAATCCTTAGTGAAAAAATACCATGATTGTGTATCAATCAATCAACCAATCAACCAAACATGTTGTGGCAACCATGCATACCCCTGCATCGACATGGAGGGAGGTCATGACCTTCTCAATTAAAGAAATATTGGATTATCAAACACAAGGAAATCGACTGTGTATCTGGACTTCCCAATTAACAATGCAGGGTTATTTATTTTAATCACACAGGCAGTGACTAGATATCAAAACAACATGATCATCATATGACCAATTGGGCGAGTTTGTACCCCATTTTTTGTCGACAATACACAACCATTGAACAATAACCAAGCAATAAACCCGACTAGCCATGCCGATGTTCTATATCAACCCTCAGACCTATGGAGTTAAGGTTTTGCATTGTGACTAACACAGGAAAAGATAGAGCCAACTCCCTTCAATGGTGAAAAACCTTTGAGACCAACGATGCATACACAGAGAGAACCACTACCTATTCGTGGACAGATAACAAATCCCATGACATGAGGGATACAAAAAAGGAGGGAGGCACCAAATCGACCAGTAATGGTACTTAACGCACATAGGGTGTAACCCTCGCGGCTCTCTGGTCAAACAACCACAACACTGAGGTGAATATGGGGCCGAGTAATAACAGGAAAACCCATTTTGCGACCTTTAGTGGTGAAATCAACCAATGTCCAAGTGAACAAAATAGAATGATGCAGAGTGCCTCCCACCATTAAACCCATAAAATCTAGAGACTGGATATAGTGATGCGAACACGTGAGGACATCCATCCCACCAAAACCAACAAAAAACCCTCCAACTAAACCAACAAAGATCACAGAGAGCCCCTATGGATGCTAACGCCCAGGATGAACAATATGAATTCAAGATTTTTTGCAGAAGGAACCATCAACGCTTCATTCCAAAATCACAATTTTTACACAGTTTCAATACTTCAGGAAAGCACAAACCAATACACTTGAGCCAAAATCATTTCATAACTAGAGCAGACTCATGAATGGCCAAAAAAATACATCCCCATAATCGAACATCTTAAAACACGAGTTGACCGAGCGATTCCTCTTTGCTAAGAAATCAGGCATAACCACCACAATAAGATTGAACAATAGCCCGACTATGGTGGAGGTCAACGGAAGGAGTGGGGTGACGTGCAGTAAATGCACATCGCCTCCACCCATAGTCAGTTAAATTCAATAGTACATGCCAACCATTAATCTACCAACAATTCATTTAAACCATGCATTGAAAATTACATCTATTACTTGTCAAACGCGCCACCCACATCATTCCTTCCATTCCAACTTGACCATATCGCATATCAACTATATGATCCAGTAAACCATGTATCGAATTATTACCAATAGCGCAATCCACATCAACCTGTACCATAGCATAATCAACATGCATATCGACTATATAACTCAAATAAAATCGCATAGCCATTGACTTAATAGC
Source organism: Picea glauca (assembly GCA_000966675.3). NCBI lineage: Eukaryota > Viridiplantae > Streptophyta > Pinopsida > Pinales > Pinaceae > Picea > Picea glauca. The sequence continues at coordinate 809,144 of JZKD02S1720910.1, forward strand.
TAGAATAACAACAATCCATTTAAAATCGATGCATGTAGTATAGTATATAGCATAGTTTAAATTCTTCCATTTGCATTTGTTACATTTATTTTCATCTCTTGTCTATGTTATTGCTAACATGTTTATTGTGCAGGTCTCCTCGTGATAGATCCAATAACATATTGCAGTGACAATAAGGATGACATAGGTCGTAGTAACATAGAGAACCAATGCTTCGTAAGCCCAATCCATAGCCAATAAAAACAAGATCCCATTACCATGTAAGAAGTGTTGAATAATAGCATGACATCAAATGAGCACCATACCTGATCTCCAATATACAAGGGGGTCCCACCTACTAGTATTATTTAGTGTTATAATAATAGGATATAGAAACACTTTGCGGGAAAAAACTTCGTTGCGATTTTAATCGTCAACAAACCGGCGAATCCACAGGGAAATTTGTTTTCAATAGATTTAGAACTTAGAACTCATGGTTTTGCAGACCAAGAACAGTAATCTTAGAAGATGTAACCAGAATAATTATGTAATAGGGGGAAGTGAGCGGATTTAATGGAAAAATGACCGGGAATTGGGAATAACTCATGAAAAATGTTAAGTATGAGGGGGGTTATCCCTATATGCATAATCATTCAACCATAATCGACTCTTAATTCAAGGAGGAAAATTAAACGCTCTACTCTTATATTTTCATATGGATGAAGAAATGGAAAGAAGAAGCAGGAGATAACTAATCTCTTTATAAGACAATAGTGAAAGTAGATAACAAATTCAAGTGTGTCCTCAGGGAAAACATCATAAAAATCGTGTAATCTTGATTGTTATTGACTAACAATATCTCGCAGGAGTGTCACTGTGGCATAACTGATCTGACCTCTTATTTCCGACTAAACTAAAAGATGACAAAATGCGAAATCTAGCTGAAAAAAATTGCAGAAAATTAAAATATCAGAAAGAAAGTGACAAAAATTTAAAAACAGTAGGAAAATCTTAAAACAGAAAAACAGAAATCAACTACTGTAAGCAGAAAGAAAAATAACGAAAACTGAAAACGGAGCTAGATTACTAAAATACAGAAAATCCAGATAGCGTTAGAGCTTTTCAATTTGGTTCCACGTAATGTTTTAAGTGAGAACTGTTAGTGTTGTAGGAAAAAAATCGCTCATGTAAGTCTTTTAGAATGTAAGAATTTGTACCTAAGACAAAATCGATCTTGAAAGGGCCCAACCATAATTTTTGAAATTTTGAATGTCTTCCCTTATCAGCATGAGTTGAATCCCATAGCAAGACCTTTTCATTGACCTTAAATTTGACAATCTTGACAGTCTTGTTGAATTACTTCTTAACGGTTTGTTGTCTCATTTTAATATTATCCAAAGCAAACATCCTTTGTTCTTCCAAAGCTAGTAGTGCATTTATCCTTTGTGAAACATCTGAAGAATTTAATTCTTCGATCTGTAGCATCAACCTTAAGGAAGAAAGTTCCAACTCAGTCAACAATAGGGCTTCTTGACCATAAACAAGCTAGAAAGGAGTACAACCAGTGCTTACCTTGGCGGTAGTTCCATCTTCCCAGAGGGCATATGTGAGGAGAGTATTCCACTGACGAGGCTTATCTTCGATGAGCCTTTTCACGATTCTTACCATATTTTTGTTGGCAGATTCGGCCTGCACATTTCCTTGGGGGTAATAAGATGATGAGGTGAAATGTTTAACCCCCAACTTGGCTAGAAATTGAGTCAGATTAGTAGAAATGAAAGCGGGGCCATTGTCTGTAATAATTTCTAATGGAAGACCAAATCTGGAAAAAATATTATTTTCAAGGAAATAAATTACCTGATTGTGTGTGGAATTCTTAAGTGGGACAACTTCAACCCATTTTGTAAAATAGTCTGTGGCTGTCAAAATAAAAACTTATCCGACTGAAGAAGGGGGATTAATAGGACCAATAAAATCGAATCCCCACTTTGAAAAAGGAAAATCTGGTAGGACAAGTTGTAATGGCATGGCTGAAAGACGTTCTTTCCCAGCAATTTTTTGTCACTTGTCACAAGATCTTGAAAATAAATAAGAGTCACAAAAGATTGAAGGCCAATAGTATCCTTTTATAATAATCTTGAAAGCAGTAGTTTTAACAGAAAAATGACCTCCTACATGAATGACAAAATTTGATGAGCCATGCGCTTCTTGCAACAGTTTATGTGCATCTTCATTGCTTACACAGCGAAGAAACGCTCCAACATCAAAACTTCGAAATAAGAAGTCTCCTATAATGAAATATCTTTCAGATTCAAGATGGATTCTTCTCCTTTGATGAGTGTCTAAGTTGTCTAGACATATTTGGTTCTGTAAATAATAAACCAAATTCTTGTACCAAGGATGTTCAGACACAAGGAGGATCTGATCATCAATGTAAAAGATAGTTGAAAGGGAACTATCTTCTTCATCAATTTCTTCACCATTCTCAGCATGCTGAGCCAAGTGAAGGGCTAGGTCACATCCCTTGATAGTGGTAGAAGTCACGATATTCAAATCATGCTTCTGGATCTTGGCAAGCCAATGTGCAAGTTTTCCTGAAAGACAAGTTTGTGAGAGAAAAAACTTGAAAGCAAGTAAATGGACCTTTACCAACGTATGCTTACCTAATATGTAGTGGAAAAACTTTTCAACGGCCTTAACAAGAGAGAAATCATGTTTCTCAATAAAAGAATATTTAAATTCATCATCAGACAAACTTTGACTTATGTAAGCCACCGGTTTTTCATTTCCTTGGACATCATTTTGCACGAGGACAGTAGAAACTGCCTCCTCAGTAGCATTAGTATATATCGTGAATTCCTTCTCAAAATATGGCTTCACCAAATTGGTACGGAACTGATTTCTTTCTTAATCCCTTCAAAAGCATTTTCGACATCATCTGTCCAAGAAAAATAATGATATTTCTTAATCAGATTATGAATTGGTTTGACCATCACATCAAAATTTGGGACAAACCTACGAACACCGTTAATAACCCCCATAAAATCTTGAACTTCTTTCTTGGAAGTGGGAGCAGGAAGATTAAGGGTAGCAGTAATCCTTTCAGGATCATTGCTTATGCCTGAATTGGAGACGATGTGTCCCAGGAGTTTTCCCTCAGTAACACCAAAAATGGACTTGGAAGGATTTAGAGAAATGCCAAATTTCCTACGTTGCACGAGAAATTTTCTCAAATGACCAAAACAATTTGATCGGATTTTAGAGTATATTGTTCATTCATCAAGGTAGATCTGAATGATCTTACCGATCAAATTGTCAAAAGCTAATTGCATAGATCTTTGAAAGGTGGCACCTGCATTAGATAAACCAAAAGGCATACATTCATAAGCAAAGGTACCCCAACGAGTAATAAAGGTGGTTTTATATTTATCTGCCCTTTTTACCTTGATTTGATTGTAAACGGGAAAACGTCAAGTAAGGATATCATTTGTGACCCTGCAACTTGCTGCAAAATAATTTCCATGTTAGGGAGAGGAAAGTGATCTTTTATGCTAGCTTGGTTTAATGCGTGAAAATCAACACATAATCTGATATAACCAGTTGTTTTTCGAATAGGAACCAAATTTGAAACCCATTCAGAATACTTTACTTTGGATATAAGCCTAGCTTGTCTTATACATAAATATTCGGCACTAAGCATAAATCACATCAATAACACAAAGCAATCACAACACAGGATATACGTGGTGCACCCCCATCGTGGGGCTATGTCCACCAACTCTTCGCCTTCTTTATTATCCTCTTTCAATCTTCTTACATGCACCGAGCCTCAAAACCCACTCCGCATAGGACATGGTATCTGCATGCACTTCGCCAGATCCTCCTTCCCCGAGTTTTTACAACACATATCCTTCTTACAATCACTTGCACTTAACTGTGCAAGTTATCAACACATAGTATGCATGGATCCTTTACAACTAATCGCACTTAACAACCTTTACATATCTTGCACAAATCCAACTTAGGTCTTCTCTTATCTTATCTTATGCTTCTTACAATTCTTAGCTACTTATTTATTCATTTACATATGGGGCCTAAGCATGGGTAAACCCATGGGCCGAAATCCCATACCCGTTACGTAAGCCCTAAACCCAAAAATCCCATAAAAAGGGGGAGAGATCTCACAATCTCCACTTCTCCTGGGCGCTCCATCTTCAACCTTCATGTCGAAGTCCCAAAAATGGTCAAACACGACCAAGGTTCTCCAAAACTTGTTCGAGGGACAACAGGTACAGAAGCTGAAAACAAAGAAAAAAAATCAACATGAGATGTCCAAGAAAGTTAGAAAGATGAACATTAAGTTGTATTGGAGCAATGTAGTGCTTAAGACTAAGACGAAACAGGAACAGTCAAAAGGTTAGTCCTCTACTCAACAATGAAATTTTCTAGGTTATGATAGCACATACATTTTTTTATTTATGTCACCAAGGATCATAGTTTTGATAACCCCTTTGGTGAGATATTGGAGAAGTTCGAGGAGAAAAAACCCTTTTTTGCAGCCGCATTTTGGTCACAACCTCATGCAGATTCAAAGAATCAACTTAACACATTACTTGAAGCAATTACAACAATCCCTATTTTTCAGGTCCAAAATATCTTCAAGGATATGATCTAGCTTCAGAATCAAGTATTTTCCTTAAAGGCTAATTTCTTTGAATTGTAAAGCAATCAATATAATAGATTTTGATTCCTATATGTTAGCAAAGAATCAAGATTAAATCATAATCTTGTCTAGTTTATAGGATATATTGTAACCAAGTTTGTGCATAAAAAGAAGATTTGTTGACAGAGTTAGGGGTTCATACCAAAAGGACATACATTCCTTCACATGGAGAATATTTTTTTTAAGGAGGTTCATACCCAATTTTGTTGAGATCGTCAAGCTCATTACCAAAATGATGAAAAAATATGCAGAGATTAAATGGACACCAGAAGAAAAGTCTTCCTTTGACATGATAAAACAATCCCTAATTGAATCTCATGTCCTTATTAGTTCTAATTATTCTAAAGAGTTTATGATTTTCTCATTTTCATCTGAAGATACCATTGTTCTTGTTATGTTGTAGAGAAATGATGAAGGGTATGAGCAACCTATTTCTTTCTTCAGTAAGATTCTTAGATATGCAGAGATAAAGTATGAACTTATGGAAAAGCAGGCTTATGCCTTGGTTAAGGGATTGAAATCCTTCAGGGTTTATGTTTTTCACTCTGAAATAATCACTTATGTTCCAAAAAATGTTGTGAAATAAATTATTGTTCAACCAGAGAGTGAAGGAAAGAGGGGGAAATGGATAACCAAGATTTTGGAATACAATTTGGTCACAAACCTACCAAATTGATCAAGGGACAAGGTCTTGCAAAGTTGATTGCTGACTCAAATTATAAAGTTCTTGGAGTGCATCACATTTTTATTTAATCAGATAAATCAAGATTACAGGTTGAAGGAGTTGGCTTACATGTAATGGAAAACTACCTTTCTTCATCTTGGTATAAAGACATTGTTTAATTTTTGCAAAATCTTCAAACTCCTCCTGATTTTGACAAGTCTATGGTTATATCTTTGAAACTCAAAACTGTGAAGTATTTCATAGTTAATCAAGAATTGTTTTGGTGAGATCCTAATGGAGTTCTACTAAAATGTGTTAATGAGGAAGAAAAAAAGAAGATTCTGAATGATTTTCATAAAGGTTTTTATGGAGGACACCATAACTAGAAAGATACAACCTTCAATATACTAAGGACAGGTTACTACCGACCATATTATTTTCTAATGTGTTTTCACAAGTTAGAGTATGTGAATAGTGTCAGAAGTTTGCAGGAAAGCATCAAATTCTATCCCTTCCCCTGAAGCCTATAATTGCAAATGGACCTTTTCAGCAGTGGGGCATGGATTTCATTGGAGAAATCTACCCACCTTCCTCTGGGAAGCATAGATGGATTCTCACAACTACAAATAATTTTACAAAATTGATTGAGGTTGTCCCTACAAGAAATGCAACAGACAAAGTCAACATGAGATTTCTAGAAGGAAATATTTTCTCGAGGTTTGGATGTGATCTGTAGGATCTTTTAATGACTATGTTTGAGTTTTAATTTTGCATGTGTTAATTAACCATTTGAGAAACTTAGTGAAAGAATGAGGAAAGAAGAGAAATTATGACAGCCATATACACATATGCAGAGCTGAAATGAAATAATAGACAACAAACCATAACACGCAGATTGATAACGAAGTTCGACACAACTTTGCCTACATCTCCGGGCCTTTGTCTCTGTGGGGGAGGCTTCTTTATTTTTGTTCAAAAGATCAAAAATACATCGCAGCAGTGCCAATTTGCCAAAAGACTGATATGGTCATGTTCGTCCAGATCTCTAGAACCTTGCAAAGAAGATGGCATGCAAAATGGACGTCCGGAGCTCCTAGAAATGGCCCAACAGCGTCTGCTCCTCAAAAGCTTCTCTGCATCAAAGTGGCTTTGGCTTGGCTTTCCTTCATCATAAATCTGCTCTTTTCTGTCCTTGACTGTCCTCCATGGCCTCAAACAGGCCTGGTTTATATAGATCTGAAGTTGGTTGTTCATCTCCAACTTCCTCCCAAAATTTGGGCTCCAAAAATGCCCAATATCTCCCAAAAATGGAGAAAATTCAATAAAATCAGGCATTAAATCATTGAAAAATCCCAAAACTTTATAAAAAAACCATTTTTGAATCCAATCGGGCATTAATCCCCCGAGGTCTGGGCACGCACCCCCTTTTCGTGGTCACATGGATGAACATGTGGCCAAGCGCCAGCCCAAAGGGCTGTGCGTTGGCCCCCTTTCCGAATCCCATGGTTGCATGCGCCATTCCATAGGACCGCATCCTATCTACGCACCCCAACTATTGGTTGTAGCCCCAGGTCATATGGCTCTGCATATATCCATGGCTAACATAAATATATTCCCGCGCCCCTTTTGTAGTTGTAGCCCCGGTCCTGTGGGATCCCCCCGAGATCCGTGGGCTAGTCCTTATCCACACACACCCGCCGAATCACCGCGCTCCGGTTCTATGGTCATGTGTTGTTGTAGGTTGAACTGTGGGCTGGGGCTAAGCCCCGGCCCTTTCCACCCTCCATAATACATATATCAACTTTATATATATTAAATTACATTTGTTTAAACAAGTCATACGTGGGCGCATTAGTGTTGGGTCATATGTGAAAGCGCTTAGGCTTGGTGGTTGGTTGTGGTTTCAAAACCCATGACCACAATACATTTTTGGAAATTGCCACACACTTTCGACAAGGTGACTGGGTGCCACGTGGTTTCCCATGACTGGGCCACGTGGCACCTTCCCATTCGACAGACAAATGCCACTTGTCAACTATTGACTGGTCCAGTTGCCTGCCACATGTCTGCCCTGTTAGCGAACCTGCCCAATCACCATCAGCCAGAGAGTGCCACGTCATCTCCTGAACAGTCAGCATGATGATGTCATGCTGACATCATCATTGACTTTTTGAACAGTTGACCTTTGACATTTTACCTGTTTGGGCTTCCGATCAGAACGCGATAACTTTCGCATATGGAGCCTGTTTGACGAAGTAAATATACCGCCGAAATTAGGAAGACGAGACGGACGCAATGGCGCTGGTTTTGTCACATTCCGAGCACTTTCATTTTTGAGCATTTTTAGGCCCTATCAGGCTTCTGGATCCGATTTCGGATCAGAATGTCCCAGGAAATTAGTTATATATAACACTCAAGAATTCAAGTCTGCTTCTATGGTTGAATTTTGTTGAAAATACAAACTCAAGTTGTCACACTCCACCCCATATTTGTTGGTTGTGGAGCCTATTTATCTTCCTGATTTAGAGGTCTTTTACTTTCAACCGTGTTTATACCCCATGAAGTATTTACACCCCAGAAGTATGTACACTCTTCCACGTGGGGGAGTGCAGAGGGGGGGTATCCCCTCTGCAGGGTCTGAGGGGGCTATCCCCCTGGCTGGGGGGTCTGGGGGCAAGCGGGCCTCTAGCAGGGGTTCAGGGGCGAAGCCCCCGAAGCAAAAATTGCCTTGTAAAAGTATATTGTAATTTCATTGTAAATATGGACCGCTCATTATAAGGTCGCAGATCTAACGGTAAAGATTATGTTAGGGTTTTTTCCCTAGAAGGCAACCCTCTTTTATGAGGGAAATGTATTGCGGATATGGATGATGGTGAATATTGTATTCTGAGAGAGGAGACTGTGAGAGAAAGAAGAGGAAGTTACAG
>JZKD02S1720910.1:829437-848615 GCA_000966675.3 Picea glauca
TGCTGAAATAGGAAGAAGAAATGTTGTGTTATCTGCCCAACAAATTTCTCTAAGGAGAACTTTATCTGATTCATCTAGCTTGTCTTTCTTTCCCTCAGCTATCATCCACAAGATGGCATTTAGTGGTGGCTCTGGTGGCAGTGGAAGTTCTCCATATTCCCAATCTTCATCGTCATCAGTGATTGGTATCTTATATCGCCACCATATCCTTGTACAATATACCACAAATCCCACCAAAGTCATTAAAAAGTATGGGCTTTTTCAGTTCGAAGAAGACGCCACAAATACCCCATGGCATGTGTCCTCTCCTCTTAACCTAGCACCTGATACTCGTCCACTTCCAAAGTTTAAAGAGCACCTGCCTAAGTTTTCAGGAAATAACATCGTCAGTACAAATGAACACCTGGTGGAATTTTCTAATGCTTGTCATAACATAGGGGACAACAACAATGACACTTGCATGCACTTGTTCATCAATTCCTTGGAAGGAAAGGCTGCGGTCGATTTATTTGACCTTCCTCCTAAGATTTTTTCTACTTGAGAGGAGTTAATCTATTGGTTCTGATCCACTTATGGGAAATCCAAAAGCCCCGCTGAGAAGTTAAGGGAATACAATAACGTCACCTATAAGGATGGTGAGACCATCAAGTCTTTCAACTTGCATTTCACCAAGTTATATAATCAAATCCCTGAACTTATCCTCCCTCAGAACCAAGACGCATTCATGCATTACTACAATGGATTTCCTTCTCCCTGTCGTCATACACTTGAGGAAAAGGCCATTGATAATCTCAGTTCCTCTCTGCATACCTGTTCAAAGTATGAAGAACAACTTGAAAGAACTAGTCTTCTCCAGGGAGAATCAGTTAGACAAACAAACATGTCCTCTCTCTTATAGCTAGTATAAGATATGAACAACTATATGATAACATTTGAGTGGAAGGGTACTATCTCCCCTCTCACCCTTGGAGCTTCATCCTCATCTGCAACCCCCTTTAGAAATACGGTTGAAAATAATTTTCATCCTAAGGCTATCCTGCCTCAGAGTTGGTCTAACTTTTGCGAACAACACCATGAGGAAACCACATGTAAGGTAAATAAGAGTGCCAAAGATAAGATCTTTGGTAAAATACCAGAAGCTACTATCGTTGTCCTAGATTTTGCAGAGCCAGAGGATGTCATGGTCATCAACACTAGGAACATGACCTATATTCCCAAGGGAAAATTTGACCCTCCCCGCAGTTATTTTGGCCCAAGCTCATCCTCAACCATTGCTACTCTCCAGGTCCCTAAGGTTCCTGAGAGTCAAGGAATCACTCCTCCTCTCCCCTCTTCCAAATACAATATCTTGAATCAGTTGGCCAACATCAAAGAAGATTCAAACCTTCTATACATGGTTGTCGTCCCTGAACAATAGATGCATCTGAAACAATTCATGGAAGGAAAAGCTTCCGTTATAGCCAATCTTTCTGAAGAGGTAAATGAAGAGGATTCTTCTGTAAATAAAGTAGGTGTACATAACTTTAGATACCCTGTAAAAAATCCCCCTTTTTATATTTCTGTAAAGATTATGAATAATATTGCCCATTGTTGCCTCATGGATGGTGGTTCGGGCGCAAATGTGATGTCGAAGATTATTATTGAAGAGCTAGGCTTATCTTGTACAAATGCTAGCTTGTGTTATTGATGTGATTTATGCTTAGTGACGAATATTTATGTATGTTAGATACATCTAATATAGTATCTTAGTACTTAATAACATGAATGAATTCTAGATCTATTTGATGCTATGTGCTAAATGGTTAGATATTCTTAGATCTTGTTGAATACTGCGTTGTTCTGTAATTAGGGTTTTTACCTGCAATCTGAATAAGGGTCAAAGAATAATGAACATTAATTGCTAAGTTCTATGTTAAGTATTGTGATCACAAATCTGTGTCCCGGCTAGGTTGTAGACACTTGAGTCCTACAACTACCCATGCCTCTACCTCGGGTGATACTTCATCTGCTTCGAAGGTGTTGCCGACAGGGCCGATAGTTAGGGTTTTTTTGGTGTGTTGTTGAAGCATTGAACCCTGGGTCTGGCCCTATGCCAGCAAATGGTTCTGTTGTCGGGACCTGAAACTGTGATTGTTGGGAACTGAGGAAAAGAGAAAGCTATGTGCATATATTTGGTGTTGTAGTGCGCAATACTCTACTTGACTTGTGAAGCTCCGTGCCAAGAAGAGAAGTCTGATCTAAAGAAAAGAGATAAGATATTAAAGCTTGGTGCTCTGATAAAGGTAAGATAAGTGGAAATTTTTGTTTCGAAAGAATGGATATAGGTATATTTGATAGATTTTGTCCTAGTCTGAAAACTAGGGCACAACTAGAAGAAAGAAGATGTGATATGAATAGATCTGATAGAAATAGTGAAAGATATGTTATTCCTATGCATAGAAAGAATTTTTGGACTAACAAGTGGATGCAGGATCCTAGAAAGAAGTTTTTGCAGGTCCATCACTATGATCCCATTGCGCAGTATAGGAAAGGTTGGGGATCATTTAAGAGAAAGAGAGGATTAACATTATGTTATAATTACAGAAGACCGAGACATCTTGCTAAGGAATTCCCTGGTAGAGGTCCTATTTTCCTTTGTTGTAAAGCTACTGAACATGAAATTTTAGATTTCCCTATAATGATTGCTAAAGTTGAGAAGACGAACATGAGACAAGAAAACCATGAGAAAGGTCAAGAGACTATGAATATGACAAAGAACCAGAAAGAATCTGAGGCTATATTATTGCAGATGAAAGAAACACTGAATGGTCACAGAGACATCAGTTTATCAGAGATCTTAAAAGATAAAGAGTACATAGAAACAAGAATAAGAGACTTTGACATAGACTATGTATTGGATGCAGAAACACAGGTGAACATTATGCCAGAAAGTACTTGGGAAATTTTGGGAAAGCCTGCTATGATTCCTTCATTGGGAGGAATAGGATTGTTTAAAGGAAAGATGATAACCCTATGTGGAAGACTTACTCATGTACCTATGATTTCTCATGGAACATCGACAAAAGAAGAATTTGAGGTCATTAAGTTTGTTGAGAACAACGCCCATTTTGAACTTTTGTTATGAAGGACTTGGATTGAGAGAGATCAGATCTGAAGGAGAGAAGAAGAGGAAGCTATAGAACAGAAATAGCAAGAATTAAGGGATTTCATGGCTAAGAGAATAATGCGCTTAATAGAAGAACAAGAGGACAATTCAAAGCATCTGAGGGCCAGAGACCTCACTATCGAAGTCGAAAGAACGCAAGAAGGATTAAAGAACTTATCCATGCATAAGAGAAAATCACCTACTCCAGAAACAGTAAAAGAAAAAGTATTACCCTCGAACCCTGTGAAAAACCCTCAGCAGTGCAAAGTTAATATGCTAAGAAAGGATAAGAACAAGATTGAAAAGAGGAATCCAGAGACGCAGATCACCGAAAAGAAAGAAAGAAAACTCAATAAGAAGAAAGCAAAGCTAAAAAAATTACAGGAGGTCCAAGAGAGGACTTCGCAGAAGGGAGGCTTGCAGAACATGAACCTCGCTGGAATAATAGAACAACACCGACTAGAACTTTGCCACGATGAAGAAATATGACTGTTGGAGGCATCCCTACCGTTAGAATGACGCCCCAGAACGGCTAGAAACACAGTTATTACCAGAAAGATCGCCATTGGACCGTTGGGACCGCGCCATAACAGATGGAATTGTATTGATTGAGGCATTCCTACTCGTTGGAGGAGTCTGTTACGATGTTTTATATTTAACCTATCGAATGTTGCATCGGGGAAACTTTTGCAAATTGTGATTATCTGAGCCCATAGAGAACTAATTTCTTTCACGTAGTGCTTATTGAGACCTCGCCACCTGTTCTTCTTACCTTGAGTATTTTTCCACCTATCTGAAACATTTGATCACAAGCATGCATGCCAAGCGACCTTAGTGCAGTAGAGAAATCCATCGAAGAGATTTTGATTGACCTCATGGTAGAGAAGGTCATGTCGGTAGGAGCAGAGGCCTCATTGACGAGAGGCTTGCAAGCCTCCCCATCGACTGAACGTCGATCTGGGCCATCCTGAATTGTGACAAAGAAATGGAGCAATCATCGCGATGACTTGGCAAACACGAAGCTCATTCCATCGGTCCTGCCTGAATATATCCCACCTCTAGCTAGCGTGGTTAGTCATGAAAACGTCCTAAGGGACTTCGAATATACACTGATCACTACGTACCTCCCGAAATGGATACGCGCAGTTGGACTGAAATTGGGATAGATTATGATGCTAAATATCAGTGATTTCAACTTGGGAGACCGCAAAACTTATGGAATGCTCACACCACATAAGTACTTTACAAAGAAAATGGGGAAGAAGTCAAAGATAATCCCCCAGCCATGGACCATGGACATGGAAAGATGAACCATCCTTAATGTGATGAAGATACCACACTTTAGCAGACATCAAGAGGTTAACGTGTGCGTTAAAATCCTCTTGTCGTGCTACCATGGTGGTTACCTGTGGTTGGATAGGTGCATCACTGTAGATCCAGTGCTAATACACCGGATCGCTGGATTGAGCATGCAAGGACCGGACCCTCGGGGCTTTTACCCAGGGAAGGCTACAGATCGCACCCTAGTGTAGCGAATAAAGGACACCTACAGCGATGCGGAGAAAGGAAAGCGGGGCTATAAGGTAGCCTCCATCCAAGATGGCGTAGTTTGCCTAGATTTTCAGCTGATAGCTGGCAAGCTCATCAGGAAGAATACACCAACGCAAGTCATGGTTTTTGTCATCGACCTTGCAGGAAAATGTGTTGAAGGCATGCAAATGAACTAGTCGAGCTACCTCGTCAACCAACTGGAGCAATATTTTCATGAAGTGCAAGACTAGGGCTACGAGTTTCACTTCAGCTGGTTGTTGATTCTCATTGCCTTCATCTCTTGGGAGATGCCGAAGGGAGAAATCTTCCCTGAAGTAGAGTCGTCTAAACCAATGGCCACAAGGTTCACTACCCTCTGGTATTGAAGTGACATGGCGAAGAAATGGAAATCCAATGCGATGTTCCAAACCTACTACTTGTAGTTGAACAGGGACATTTAATCCTTCCATCGCATGACGTCGAATACACTTCATAGGTTCAGGCCAATAGCGAAGTTCCACGCCGACAGGAACTTCATTTACATCACTGTGTGTAGAGACAAACACAAGGAAGAGCTCCAGTCCTATTACAAACTCACTGAGGAAGATATGGAGGAAATAACCAAGGAATGGCCTGCAGAATTCCTTGTACCAGTCGAACAGACAAAAATCTCTGAGCTCGACCTCATTAGAAGTCTTGTAGTCACCCACGAAGAATATGATGGACCCAGCAGCAGCAAGAGGAAGAAGAAGGAATACGTATAGGAAATGCATAGTGCATCAGATATGACTACACTGGATTCACCTAAAGGGGGAGGAGGTGAAGAAGTAGACCAAGAAGAGGACGAAGGGGAATAAGACAAGCAGGAACAAGGCGAAGTAACACCACCTAAAGATTCCCTTACGGAGACAAAGACATCCAATACAAGAAAGGTTTCTCGAAAGAAACCCTCAGCGCGGAAGAAGTCACGTGCCAATAAGCCCCACTTACAGACTATACTTACGGTGGATGATATTGACTTCATCATCGCAATTGTATTAGATACTTCTGAGGAAATTTTGCAGTGAAACAAAGCCAAATAGGAGACAATGTATCACTAGATCAAGGAAGAGCTCAAAGGGGTACAACAGGCTCTTTATTCGATCCACACAGTATCTACTGCATCATTGTCATCAGGGGGCATAGAAGTAGGACATGAGCCTTCCCAGCTACATAGAATAGTATATGCGATAGAGGCTCACCTTCATCATGTCCAAGAAGAAAAAGAGAAGGTCACAGAGGCTCTAAAGAAATCAAAGGAGGAAGCCCTAGAGAAACATCGGGTTGCACAGCAAGAGAAAGATGACCTCTAGGTGAAGTTTGCATAGGACATAGAGCAACTCCGGAAAGAAAAAGAACAACTGCTCACGAAGAAGATTGGAGTTAAAGAAGCATTCACTAGAGCACTTCTCTCTGTGTCGGGCCTGGCATAAATGGAAGAGGAAACAATTGAGATCCAAGTGGGGAAGCTCGCTGAAGCCATTGAACAGCTCTAAGAAAGAGTAGAAGAACTAGAATTCCAAGCAATGCCGAGCACTCCGCAGGAAGTGCAAGATCAGAGGGAAGAAATTGCCCAGAGTGCAGTTGGAAGAATCAAGGAATTGGCCTTAGAATGCAAACAACTCAACAATCGAAGTGCCCAGAACTATGAGCACCTTGCAGAGGACCTAGAACTAAGGACATTGGAGTCACATCTCTAAGAAGCCAAACAACAAGCAACGATAGTACAGGCATAGTTGAAGCTACTGTTAGTGGTTGAAAAGACGAAAAGGTCACAAGAACAATGTGCAATTCAGCAGCAGGTCCATTCCATCCAGAGTAAAGTCATGGAAGTGACCCAGAGACTTCAGTCGATACAGGACGAAGAATACACACTTTTTGAGGAGATCGAAGGACAAGGCGCACAGTTGGAACAAATGGTCACCACAGTGGAACAACACTTTGAAGGACATATCACCGAGAAAATCATTCAAGAGTTCATTGAGCAGGAGGCTCTGGCGAAGCAGCAAGTTGAGGCAGCTTGATCCAAGATCGAAGCCTTCAAAGTAGAGTTTCCCAGATCAGAGTGACTCGGGATGAGTCAGAGGTGAGTCTTCGGGGCCTGTTGACCCTTAACCAAGTTTTGGAGAACCTTGGTCGTGTTTGACCATTTTTGGGACTTCGACAGGTGGTTCGAAGATGGAGTGCCCAGGAGAAGCGGAGATTGCAAGATCTCACCCCCTTTTTACAGGATTTTTGGGTTTAGGGCTTACATAACGGGTACGAGATGTCGAGCCATGGGTTTACCCATGCTTAGGCCCCATATGTAAATGTATAAATAAGTATCAAGGCATTGTAAGAAGCATAAGATGAGATAAGAGAAGACCTAAGTTGGCTTTGTGCAAGATATGTAAAGGTTGCTAAGTGATGTTAGTTGTAAAGGATCCGTGCATACTATGTGTTGAGAACTTGCAGAGTTAAGCTCAAGTGATTGTAAGAAGGATATGTGCTGTAACAAACTCGGGGAAGGAGGATATTGTGAAGTGCGCGTAGATCTCTTGTCCTATGCAGAGTGGGTTTTGAGGCTTTGTGCATATAATAATATTGAAAGAAGATAAGAAAGAAGGAGAAGACTTGGTGGACATAGCCCCACACTGGGGGTGAACCATGTATATCCTATGTTGTGACTGCTTTGTGTTATTGATGTGATTTATGCTTAGTGATGAATCTTTATGTATGTTAGATACATTTGATGTAGTAGCTTAGTACATAATAACATGAATGAATGTTAGATTTATTTGATGCTATGTGCTAAATGGTTACATATTCTTAGATCTTATTGAATACTGCGTTGTTCTGTAATTAGGGTTTTTACCTGCTATGTATATAAGGGTCAAATACAAATGAACGCTAATTGCTAAATGCTCTGTTAAGTATTGTGATCACAAATCTGTGTCCTAGCTAGGTTGTAGACACATGAGTCCTACAACTCCCCCTTCCTCTACCTCAGGTGAGACTTCATCTGCTTCGCAGGTGTTTCCAAAAGGGCCGATAGTTAGGGTTTTGTTAGTGCGTTGTTGAAGCATTCAACCCCAGGTCTTCCCCTATGCCAACAATACCTTTTCCTGTAGCTTGGAATTTCCGAGTTCAAGTGCCAGTCTTTCTTGTTTCAATTTTTTTATAGTTGTTTGTAATTTCTTGATTTTTTGTATTGATTCATCCCATGTCTCTGTCCTACACGATTCCTCAAGGCCTTCCTCATGTGAATGTTGATTTAGATCAATTGACAACTTGTGCTTTCTTGTTCTCATTTCATCCATGTGCCCCTTTGAAGATGACCCCACATTGATCTCCTTCTCTATAGAATTTTCTAAAGTTTGGATTTCTTATAGGTATGGTCCTGGAAACTCTTTTATCTATGGGGTATAGGTAGGATCATGTTCTATTTCTACTTTATAATTTGACAACTCTATATCTTCCATTGGTAGTTGTTTCCTCGCCCTTTTTATCTTGTTTGGGACCTTCTCCACTACATCTTCATCTACGATAATCAAATTGTCTTTCTTGAGGGAGGGTTTGAATAAATATTTGGAATTGAACCTTAATTTACTAGTTTCTCTAGTCTTAGGCCTATTGTGATAATATGCAACTTTCTTTCCTTTGTCCATCTTACTCTGTTTTTTCTCAGTGGTTTTCTCTATAGGTTTATCACAAGCCTCTGTTTTGGGGTTCTGACTTGACTTCCTGCTGTTGTTATACTCTTTTTTTTCCATTCTCCTTGTATACACTCTGTCAAAACCCTTATAGTCATGTCTTGAAATAGGGGATCCAGGTTCTTGTTTAATTTTATCTTCTTCTTGTAGTGGAAGCTTGCTATTGCAAGATCTAGTTGATTTGGATACAAGGGAGACTTTCTTCATTTTTGGAGAATCCTTTGAAGTGTTTCCTTTTTATTTTGATACTTTAGGTTTGTATTGTTTTGTGTCTTGTGACAGTTAACACGATTTTCGGGACTAAGACATGTTAAAAAATGATGGGTTTAGGTGCTACAAGAATGGAAACATTCTTGTAGCGACTTTGTCTTTATTTCAACTTAGGAAAATTTAAAATTTGACTAGAATGTCTGATGGAACACACTCAAACCTTGTGAATATTTAAATCTATCTTATTGAAAGAACATGAAAATGAACTCAAGAAACGCAAAAAACACACAAAATCATAAAAATACAAGTGGACAAAGAACTTAATACAAACAAAGGTATAATGAGATAGGTTTTTTGGAATTGAGAAGGTAGTAATGAGTTTTTATTGATAGCATGGATAAAAATAAGGGGTAATAGGTTAGAGTAAGTTTGAGGACTAACAGTGGCTCCTTCTAGGGGTAATGTTTTATCATAAAACATTAATAACTATGCAAACCAATCCCTTCCTTTCTCACTTTATCATTTTTGAATATCCACCCTTTTTTTTGTTTTTTCAATTGCTCTGATTCCTGCTTTATTTCAAATCAACCTTGCATACTGAAATATCAAAAGAAAGAGCTAGTTGTAGAATAATGTCTCCATTGGGCTTGGAGTCTTTATTTGATCTATTTAAACACACAAAATTAAAACTGAAAACTATGTACAAATTGAAACATTATGTCTTGTTAAAATAAGTAGTGTTTCAAAAACCACCCATTTACTGGGCCACCAATGATTTCAATATCATCCAAATTATTGAAGACGAAAAGTGGCCCCTATATTCATTAACCCAAAGGTCATATTGTCATACATGAAAGTCCCCCAAGGAGTAGTGAAGGCAATATTCTTCTTGTCTTCTTCAAAAACTTATATTTGATTATATCCGGAGTATCCATCCAGCATGGAAGTTATTTGAGCACCCACTACTTTCTCTAGAATATGATCCATATTGGGAAGTGGCTAGTTTTCCTTCAGAGAACGCCTATTCATATTTATAAAATGTACACACAACCTTATTTCACCATTATTGTTTTCTGAAAGGAACAATATTGGCCACCCACTCTGAGTATCTGATATTTACTATGATCTTTGCATCAAGCAATTTATTCACTTATTTTTCAATAATGGGCAGAAATATAGGGTTGAATTGTCTCATTTTATGTCTAAAAGGTTTAGACCCTTCTTTGAGAGGAATCTTATGTTGAATAATTTATGTTTCAAAAATCTTGAGGTCTTCATATGACCAATAAAAACCATCAACAAATTCCTTCATGATGTTGATTAATTGGGTTGGTTGTCATTTATGTAACCCTTTAAGCAAGTCCGGTAGCAAATTCTGGTAGCCCCAACAATATTTTTAAGGGACTCAAGATTTTTTGAGGTATAAAAGTATAAAGATCAGTGTATTTGCAGGTAAGACTATTCTAGATGGATACTACATGTCATGCCATTTTTCAGTGATATGTGGAATGTCACATAACTCCTCACAGAAAAAAGAGTTATGGCCTTGTTAAGTTGGAGAACCCTATTGAGTTATATTGAAGCCCCTAGAAGGTCAAAGAAGTCAAATTATTCTAGAAACCCCTAGAAGAAGTTCACTAGTCAAAGTGGGTGAAACTAGGAGTTAATCGTGGGTTAAGTTTTTGCAATAGGAAAATAAATAAAATTAAATTAGTTGCAACTAGAAGTGGAGAGTTTACTATAAGTGGGTTATCCCTAAAAGAAGGAAGTTGGCTTAAGTTGCTTATAAGGTAACCCCTAGAGGAAGCCACTTGGAGAGTATAAATAAGAAAGAAAGGGTCTTCTATTAGCACCTATTTAGCACATTGAATATCTATTATTGTGTAAGGTTTATTACAGGGACTCATTGATACATTTGAAGTTACACAAGTATGAGGTAGAAAAAAGGGTTGACGAAGAAAGTTTCAGAGTTACAAAAATAATGAAAAACCCTATTGTTTGAGGTGTACGCGGGCTGCAGTGGAAGAATTCACGTACATACACAGGCTGGCAATATAAAAGGGCGTGTATAGTTGAAAAATCCATGAAAGCTTGAGTTGTTGAGGGTGCCAGGTTCTTAGAGTTTGAAAGAAAGATCCCAATAAGGTCTTCAGTGATCAGGTACAACATATCTATCTATAGGTTCAAAAGGTCTGTCTTATTTTTATGAGTAGTTGGATATTATTGTCTACATGAGATATGGTTATGGGGGTTTGAGGATTTTACCTAGAGAGGCTATTGGTAGTATGAAACTTATTGTATAATTCATATCTACAGAAATACAGAGCTGGTATATGTGATATTTATCATTGGTACATCTTTTTAGTGTTGAGGGATATCTTGTATTTCTTGGCACATGGTTGAGGGTTTTGTGGTACATGGTTGAGAGCCTGTGGTTGTGAAGTGGTTGTGAAGTTTTTTGTGTAGTGTGATCCTACATATCAGTGAGGGTTTGATGTCTATTCCATGCGAGGATTATAACACTTGTTCATGATTGTTCACACATGTATGACAAATGAGTAGAGAGACATATGTGCTCTTGATTAAGGGATATGTAAGATGATGTATGCATAGGGAACAACTATATATATGACACAATGACAGGTTGCAAGTTGATGTAACAAAGGAAACAAAGTGTCTAAGTTTCAAAAAAGGTGAAAACCCTATCTTTCTGAAGGTGTACGCAGGTTGCAGTATAGACAGACCACATACATATGCAGGCTGCAATATAGACAAGGCACACACATACGTGAGCTACAATATATACAGGTTGTGTACCTGTTGATATTTGTTGGTATAGGATGACTTATTCTACAAGATTTATTATAGGCTATTGGTATAGTTTGGTTATAGGTTGTTGTCACATATTGGTACAAGTTTACAATGGTATATCTCATAGGGACAATGTGGCAGTGGTTTCATCATTTGACACTTATACCAGTGGTTTCATCATTTGGCATTTATACTTTAGGGCGGTAGGAAGGGGCAAGGATAGGTGGTTGCAGCCACCTTCCGATTGTATCCGGATAACATAGGGGGTTGTAGCATCCTCCTGGTTGTAGCCATAGAATTGGGGAGTTGGAGCTTCCCTCAGGTTGTAGCCTAAAAATATAGGGGGTTGGAGCCTCCTTACAGTTGCATCTGGAAACAAAGGCAATTGGTGCTTCGAATGAATGTAATTCTTAAAGACATATAAGAAAAATTGTTGCGTGGTTTACTCCCACATTGCGTTTCCACGTAAACATACTGGTGTGTTATGCATGTATATTATTGCTAATTGTTCATGCTTCATTTATTCTTCACTTGTTGACTGATAATGGTAAATTGATCATAAAGATAAACAACACTTATTTACTTTGGTTAAAAGGGGATTAAAAATATCTATTAATGATTCATCCCCCCTCTTAGTAATCCAACACATGATATTTAGATACCTGCTCCTTTTCTCTTTAGACTATGCTTTGGAGAGTTTTATAATCTTTGGAATGGTATCATCCCCAGTATTACAGACACCAATGTCCTTTTCTTGGCTATGAATTAAATATTTCTTGGAGACATAATTGTTGTCAAAAATACTTTCAAGGGGTACCAGACCCTTTGGGATGTGGTTTTTCTTCAACTCTACAATCTTATGACTTGCAATTTTATCCTGAAGAGCAACACCAATTTCAATTTCTCCTCATCATATTCATTTTCCTGATCAATAGAGATTGCAAAAAATTCACCAACAGATTCTAAAAACCTCTTCAATTCCTGATCATCATTAAAAACCTGCCAATATTTGATGTTATCTAGAATGGAAGGCCTATTCCTTACTTCAATTTCATATCTCATATCTGAAAACATAGGAGTCTTGAAATTGGTAACTGTCAGGGCTAAAGAATCAACTTTTTGGTTCAGACTTCTCTAAACAAAAGTTATATCAAAAGATAAAAAGATGTTTTCAACGAGGTCCCACACCTCATTTTTCTACTGCCTCAACCTTTGGTGTTTTTTTATACATATTCTTGTTTTGATGAATGATTAATTATGAATATCTAAAAACAACAATTTTATCCATCCCCATATCCTTTGCAACTCTTAATCCCAACAGTAAGGTCTCATATTCTGCAATGTGTTTGCTAGTATCAAATTATTATTTAGATGACAGAGGTATGACATCCTTGGAAGGGGAAATGAATACAACCCCAACACCAAATCCTTCTTTTGAATAAGAACCATCAAAGAACATCTTCCACACTGTATTTTCCATATCCCTTACTTGATCGTCCATGGATATGACTGCTATTAGTTCAAAAAAATCATCACCGATATGAAATATGGATGATCCAATTTCATCCTCAACTACATAGATAGGGTGATTTCCTAGATTTTCATGATCACTTACAAGATAGGATAGCCTGACTTCCCTGTACAAGCTTTGGTTTTCTCCTCAAAATATAGGTATAGTAACATGTATGTAAGGTCCATTTACTAGGATCCTCCTACCTTCTTAGCCCAATATATGGATATTAGCGTGACAAATGTAAGTGGTATAATAAAAACTATCACATCCATAACAACACTTTTCATAGGTAGCTCGGACAAGGTAACAAACATATCTTTGATAACTCCTAGACATCCAACTTTTTTAGAGTCACAGGAATAGAGATATTGGTAGGGTTTTGTAATATCAAGACATGATTCATCTATGACTACCTTAGGCATAACATTTTGTGAGGCTCCAAATTCCATAAGGAAGTTGTGCAAAATTTTCTCATAAATGTTCAGGGATATGTAAAACGGAGGTGAAGCATCAAATATATATTCAATATGAGGTCCTATAGTGATGGTTGGATTTTAATCTTCCAATTTTATGGTATCTGAAGACATGAGAGAAGTGGGAGGTTGCAATACTTTTAAGATTTATTTTTTAAACGACTCATTTTTCATCAGTTCCACCAAAGGTGCATGAATTTTTATCTTATTAATTTCATGCTCCAAATTAAAAGGAACACGTTGTTTTTATGTTTCCTTTACCTCTAGGGAAAAAACCTTGATGGGATGCTGAGGATGATCTGAGTTTTTCCTCGACTCTTTATTTGGACCCTTCTTGACTGAGAACTTATCCTTTTTATTCTGAACTGGTGTATTTTCCTTAGATCCATCTAATCCGTGCCTTAGCTTATATTTCTTCTGAGGCTCATTCTGAAAAATTTCTTCTTCTTCACCATTGTCAAACTGACTCGATATCATAGAATCTTTGTACTCTTGTTGATTTAAATGAGTAGAATGGAGTTCAACATCAATTAAAAGGAATGTTGAATTTTCTTCAATTTCATCATTTTCTTCTGCCTCTTCAACTACATTATTCTGAAAGGGTGATAAAATCCTTTGATCATCTTGATTCATTCTCTCTCTCTGTATAACCTGTGGAGAATTATGTGGTCTTCTAAATTGAATTGGGTTTCTTGTTACAAATAAAATCTCTCTATGTCTAGGGGTAAACCACAACAGATGGAAATGACAGCAAAAATAAACTCTAATCTCAAGTATACTATATAGCCAAATATGCTAGCAAGACAAGATAAAAGGCCTACCTCATCCAGACATTCTATGAAGTCCACCGTTGATCACTTGACCCAAATAAATATACCTGCAACTAGTCCTCAACAACCAAGAAACGCAAGCATATGGTGATAATATATATTGTTATCACATTCGATAACATAATCCATCAACATGCATAACAAATACGCCCATGGAATAATAATTCAAATATTTGCAAGATATTAATTGGGCAAGAAAAGAGTATTTCTATTAAGATATAATTAGCAGAAGTGAATGAGTTACAAACTTCCATGTCAGCATGGTTTGGAACCGAGAAACTAAGTTCCTTCCAGCTAGGCCTCCACCACTTCAATTCTCCACCAAAGGCAAGCTCATATAAAAGAGACAATGAAGTTCTCAATTAATAAGGGAAGATCTTGGGCGCTGAACAATGTGTTTAGACTTAAAGGATAAAGGGAAGCTGACTCAATGTGAAGTGAATAATTTCTCCACAGTAACTTTGCTCTCAATGTTGAATTATTTCTCCTCTTTTTCCATAGCTCGGATTTGACCCATTTATAGCCTTCAAATGGAACTGAAGGGACGAGTCAAAAATTTTCCAGTATATGGAAGACCAAGGATCATTGATCTCGTGACGTGACATGGAAATCCGACACCATTTTTTTAATTTTGGGCAAATTTTCGTATGGACGCGGGTTGTAGTGGTGCAACATGTGTATACGCATGTTGTAATATAGGCAGGGCATGTATATGTGGAAAAAACATGTTTTTTTCTCTAGGATTTCCAAAAAGGAACTTCAAGTCTGCATAGGGAAATGGAAAAAGGTCATCTGTGCAAGATTGCATGGGGTGAGGAAAATATTTCTATAACAGATGCCCCTTAATGTGTGAGGCCAGAGGAGTATTTGTGATGGATGAAATACATTATAAAACCCCAAAGTGGAGAAATGGGGACCCAACTGGAAGAACTAGTTGCTCATTACAATCTGTATTGACTTTGCACACATGGCTACCAATTTGAATTACACTGTAGATCCATGTGAAAATATACCAAACAATTGTCCATGGCCATGAATAGGAAAATACAAATGTGGTTACATGCCAAAGGATATCATGGTCACGAACAACACCCAGTAAAACCAGTCTCAAAATCAATCTAAAGATATATGTATACAATGGAGTACAATCTGATCTCCCATGATCATTGAAGTCACACAGGTACTAGTCTAATGGAAAGGTAGAAAAAACTCAAGAAATTTGCGACTATATACTGACGTCTTCAAGTCTTCTACACAATCTACCAAAGGTGCAAGTCTACATCATGTGAATAAAGGAGTTGAGGTCAAACACAATGAGACTTCATTTGATTATCGGTCATTGAGGTATACTGTTAAAAACATGAGATAGCCTACCGATGATGAAAGTAGGTATCAAAGCACCGAGTACATTCTTACAACTATGAATAAAGGAGTCGGGGTCTAACACTTGAATAATCCATCGATTAGGAGACATTGATGTATTCCCAACTGTATATAGCAAGAGAACCTGCCACTAATGACTGCAAGCCTCTAGGTACTCATAGGACTCTAGGTCTCGTCTCCAGAATAGATGAGCTGAAGTTGATGGAAGGAGACCCACTGAAAGGAGAGAATTAAGGCATATCTCATCATTCGGCACAAGGTAAAAAGCAAGAGCTAATGATTTGGAGGAAATCGGATGAAGAACATGTTCAAGAAAAAACGACCTTGTGTGTCTTTTGCATGTGTCGGTTGCAAGAGGTACATGAAAAAGACCCTCTGAATAACAGCCAATGAGGAAAATTGCTGACAAAGGCGAGGAAACCACCAATAAGGATAATGGAATCCAAGACACTACACAAGTCCCAATGTGTTAATAGGTGTCTTGTCATCGAACATAAGGGAGACCACCCATTCAACGACCAATGATGAGATGTCGACTGTTGGGTTCAAGGTTACCTACCAATGAGGAAAGTAGGACCAAGGTGCGCAATAGGAATACAACTTCATGTGATTCTAAGACAATATGAGGGTATGGACGACATGCAAAGTCAAGAGTTCTGAGGAATGGCTGACACAGGTTGATAGACATCCTTTGAACAAGAGCATGAGATATATGGAAGACTCTGGCAACATAAAATCAATGATGAAACCATGAGATGCAGGAGGCATCTATAAAATTCTCCATGGGGACTGGAAGAGTAACCAGTCGGGGGAGTAAACTCTACGTAACAAGCTCAACTTCCTAAGGTCATGCTAAACCCAAATTTGATGACATGTGGATTCAAAAATTTTGTGCTATGTTCAAAGGCGACACAACTTCTGCTAATATAAGATAATACTCCCTTCTCCCCTGTATTTTTTTTGTTTTTTCATAGTCAAATGAATTCTATGATCGAGAGGAGGGAACGAGTGTTGCAAGTAAGAAAAACTAGCTCTAGCAGTGGAACATACCTATGATCAATGCAAGGAGGTGCATGCGGGAGATGGACACTCAGGGGAATGTTCCCACTTGGGTATAGGGTGTCAAGTTGCGAAGGATATAAAAAAGGCTCTGCTTGGTTGAGGATGAAACACTGTTGAGGCAAATGGTTTATAACGCTAAGCGAGAATCGACAATAGGCTCAATACTGCAAGCAAGGGCATGAGATGAAATCACAACTTAACACCAAAAAATGTCCTTTTTCATAATCTTAGTCTACTTGGTTTGAAAAAGGGATAAAATTGTACCAAATAGACGTCCTTTCAAATCCAATTTACGAGTGTGAAAGAGACAATTTCACTCGAAAATCTTTTCTCTTTTTGAAAATGAGTCGCGAAAGAGATTAAACAAGACTCACGACCTTTCAAATCCAATTAACGAGTGTGAAAGGGACAAATTCACTCGGCAATATTTTCACTTTTTTAGACGAGTTGGAAAATAGCTTAAAACAGACTCGTTGAAAGGTTTCTAGGTGGCATGTCATGGGGGAGGCCAAGGCTCCCATGCTGGACCTTTGTGAAAGGTCAGCTTCTTATGAATAACTGACACAAGCTTGGGAAAATCGAAAGTTCTCCAAGCCGAGGAGGGTAAAGTGCTAACAGAGGTTACCTTCTCCATGATATATCGGATAATGTCTCTTACTTGAAAGGACATGGAAGGAGGCATTGGATACCCCACAAGACCATCCCAATCAAAGGGAACTTCTCCAAGACTTGAAGGGAGAGTACTCGGGGAGAGTAAAACTCCATAGACAACATCCAAGAGTGAGGGAAGATGTCATAGGAGAAGCATTAAAATAAAATATATTTTGGAATGAGAAGGAATATGTTAGTTCCTTGAGAATGAAAAAAAATCAATGAATAACAATCCACTTTGAGGGGGAAACCTCCATTTACAATATAGCGAATGTACAAGATGAGATGAGATGATCCTAAGACTAGGTCTCTTTGATATATATATATATATATATAATGAAATGGTGCAATGAAGGGTTCTGTCTGACCTACACATATAACACTAGAAATGTTTTAATTCAATATCTAGTGCTTAATAAGGGTTATTATGCATAACATGGTGCTTTGTCTAGGGCTTAACATGCCCCTACCCTTCAAACAATTGTTGTCCTCAACACTTGAATAACCACGGGTGTTTCTGCATGAAGAAATCATCTTCCATTGGTAGGTTCTTTCATTTGATGAGGTACTTAGTGATTTCTTGATTTATTAGTTGTTTTATCCTTGTTTCAAGGATTGTTTCTAGTTCTAGTATGATTTTCCCTTCTTCATAAATTTGATAATCCCTAGAAAAATCCCCATCTTAACTATAAAACCCCTTACTAAATCCCTATATATTAAATTAATACATTTCTAGTGTTATATGTGTATGTCGGATAGAACCCTTTATTGTACCCTTTTATTATTATTGCACCCCTTTGTCTTCTATATTATACACACACACACACACACACACACACACACACACACACACACACACCAAGGTGACCTAGTCTTAGGATCATATTTTCTCATATCATATGGTATTATGAATTGGATGTATTGTAAAAGGAGGTTTCCCCCACAAAGTGGAATATAATAATTGACATTTTATCATTTTTAAGGTGTTGGATCATAACTTTTGGTTTAAGAGCATTGATCCTAGGGTTTTTTTTTCTCCAAGTGAGTCATCTTAGAATTTTTTCTATAACGTTTTTTCTGGGGTGATTCAGATAAAAATATTTTGAGGTTATTTAGACGACATATAAAAGTGGTTGTGGTTAAAATTTCAAGTTCCGGGTCATTATATGTTTGGAGATATATCCTATTGAAGATAGGGTTTTTCACTCATCCTGAATTCAGTTTTAAATAGGTCATCTTGGGATTTTCTCTATAACTCTTTTTTTAGGAAGTTTTAGATAGTGAAACTTTTTGGAGAGTGAGGAGACATATCCTATTATAGGTGATCCAAATTTCCGATTATGGTTTCCTATACTTTCAAATATATAGTCCATGTAAGACAAGGCTTGTGACTAATCCTGAAATCAGTTTTAAAAGAGTTAGTTTGGCATTTTCATTGTAACGCTTTTTCTGTGAAGTTTCTGAATGTTAAATTTTCTTAATCCTAAGGAGACATAGAAAATTACATGTGAAACTTTTCTCGTACTTTTAATCATTATAATTTGTGATATATATCACGTGGAAGTTGGGGTTGTTTTACTAATATTGAAATTAGTCTTAAATTAGACATTTTGGTTTTTTTTCTATAACCTTTTATCAGTGAAGGTTCAAACTATGAAATTTCCAGGAGTTTAACAAGACATAGTATAGTACCACAGATCAAAAATTCAGACTTAGTAGGGTTCAAAGATTATATATATATATATATATATATATATATATATATATATATATATATATATATATATATATATATATATATATATATATATATATATATATATATATATATATATATAT
>JZKD02S1720910.1:849711-895913 GCA_000966675.3 Picea glauca
ATATATATCAGGACAAAGGTCAACTATCCATATATACTCCAAATTAAGGGTTTGAAAGGTACATAACTTACAATTGGCATAAATTTTGATTGAAATATATGATTTTGGTGATTCAAAAATCATGATAAAGAGGAAATAAAGGATTATTATTATTATTATCCCACATGGCTCCAAACATAATTGCAACTCCAAATAAAACTATAGAAATCTCACATTGTATGTCAGAAGAAAATGAAGATTTTGAAAACAAGCTATCCCAATTAAAGAACCAAGTTGATGAAATGAGTGGTAGTATGTTGAAACCAATGGATTTGTCACGTTCTTAGGAATGCCTAAAAAAGGAATTGGAAGATGAAATAAAAATAAGATGGATGAAAATAGGAAAGAGATGGAAAAGAAGATGTAAGAGAAGATGAATGAAAATTAGGAATAGATGGAAAATAAGATGGATGAAAATAAAAAAGAAATACAAAAATCCATGAATGAATTGCAAAAATCCATGTCTTCCATAATATTTCATGCTCTAGATGAGAGACTCTCTAAATTAGACATTGAAATGAAAGGAAATCATGAAAATAAGGAGAACAATAGTGTCGAGACTCGATCACATATGAGGAGTAATTTACCACAATTGGAGAGCACAAATATTGAATCTCAAAGTCATGATCATTGATTACTTCAAGATCCACCTCATCAAGGTTTCAATGTAGCACCAAGGAACTACTTCATTCCAAATATCGATATGACGAAGTTTAATGGTAAAGATACTATAACATGAGTATTCCAGATGGAGCAATTCTTTGATCTACACCAAACGCCAATAATACAAAAGGTACCTATTGCATATTTGTATTTATAAAATGATCAATTTGTGTGGTATTAATGGCTTTGTTAAAGAAAAACAAATTGTATTATCCCTTGGTCCATTTTTACGGATGAATTTATATCACATTATGGGGATACTAAAATCATCACATCCTTTAGTCAATTGATAAATCTTCAACAAAAAGGCTCAGTTACAAAACACATTCAACAATTCCAAAAGATTAGTCTCAGGGTAAAGAACATTCCCAGAGATAATTTGTTAGATCTATTTAAGGGAACTTTAAAGGAAAACATTCAACGTGAGGTGTGTGTCTTCAAACCTAAATCCTTAGAGTAATCTTTCGGTATGGAAAGGAAAGTAGAAGAAAAATATGGATACTATAAGGGTGGCCACTAATAGTTAAATAGAGCACCATATTTTCTCTCCTAACCCAAGTCAACCAACAAGGTTGACACCTCAAAAAAAGGATGAAAGAAGGGAAAAGGGACTATGTTTAAATTTTGATAACGAGTACAATATGGGGCATAAATGCAGTGAGAAGAAATTATTCTAGATAAACCGTGAAGAGGAAGAATATCAAGAATTGGAACTAGAATCAAAAGATCTAGATCTAGAAGAGACTACTCCAATGATATCTTGTCATGAATTGCCCAACATCATTACTCCACAAACCCTCAAGATACAAGGATACATCAAAAATAAAAAGGTAACAATGTTGATTGATTCTAGTAGTACCCATAACTTCATTGATTACAAATTAGAAAAATATCTCAATTCCTTTGTATATATAGCACCATAGTTTCAAGTGATGATTGTAGATGGAGCTACCATAAACTGTTCCAGGGAGTTCCATAGTATTAAGCTCAATATGGGGGAGTATTTATTTGGTAGTCCCATGATTTCCATCCAAATGGTTGGTGATGATATTGTATTAAGGGTCCAATGGTTACAATCACTGGGAACAATGACCCTTAATTTGCAAGATCTTTTCATGATATTTTCGTCAAAGGGGAAGGAAATTGAGCTTAGAGGTATCCAAGGGAAATCCTCGATGGTGATAATCTCTAATATCATGACAAAATTACTCAAAAAGAGACACCATGGTGTAATTGCACAATTGTGCTCACTAGATGCTCAAACATGTATATCCTCTGCTCCAATGGATCTCCAAATAGTTATCAACAACCATTCTAAGGTATTTGGAGAGATTTATAAGGGTCTTCCAACTTTTATAGACCATACTATTTATTTTCAACCATGAAGTGTATCACCTAACATTAGGCCTTACATGCATCCATATGCACAAAAGAGTGAGATTGAGTGTATGATCTAGGAAATGTTAGATGTGAGAATCATTTAACCTAGCCAAAGTTCTTTCTCTTCACCAGTAGTGATGGTTATGAAGAAGGATGGTCCATGGCATACGTATCTAGATTATAGACAACTAAACAAAATGATCATCAAATATAAGTTTCCTATTCCTATCATTGATGACTTATTAGATAAATTGCATGGAGAAATGTTCTTTAATAAGTTGGATCTTCATTTGGGATATAATCAAATCATAATGAGGTAGGAGGACATTCCCAAAACAACGTTTAGAATTGATGGGTGCTCAAATTGACATATTTTTATCACCCATCCAATAATTGTTTCTCACCTTTTTCCCATTTACACTTCCATATTCATAACACTTTCCATCCACAATGATGCATTTTTGGTTAAGGTACAATCTCACCCAACATGCCATTTTCAATACTTATTCGTATACATTTTTCAGTAGATTAATAAATTTTTTGATAACACCGTTTTATAGGAACACGCTATGCAGGGACCTTCCTAACACGAGAGATGCAAAGTGAATTTGTTGCAACTCTGGTCATTGTTGCAACTCCCATTACTGCAACTCTAGCCATTGTTGCAACTCCTAGTGCTGCAAATCGCAGTGTTGTGACTTGTGATGTTGCAACCCTCACTAAACCATTGTTGCAACTCCAAAAAATCTCACCAGTGAACCATATAGTTGTCACCAGGGAACAACCAGTAAGCTAACAACCACTAGGAATATGATAAAGGAAATTGGGTGCCAGTATGGAAAGGACAACTCATCCACCACCTGTCATTGTCGATTTTAGTCAACATGCACCTGCATTTTTCCTTATTTCAGAAAATATAATATAACGATGAGAAAAATTGATTTGTGTGGCTATCCATCGATCTTCTTGTCTCACTTTAGAAGTAGTCATTTTTGTTCAATTTTCTGATTTTCAGATCTGATAATTATTTCCTTATGATTTAAATGCTATTGTTATCATAGACTAATTACACACTGAAATTCTCAACAAGACTTAGCGAACTTGATGATAGGTTATTGTAAGTAAATATTATATATGAGGTGATATATTACAATTGAGGGCCCTGATTTATATACTTGGGAGGAGTTCCCTTTCATTAATGGATATGTCTTTTCCATTATTATCTTTTCGTTAATTAATTTATTATTAATTATTGATTATTAATTATTTATATATTTATACATTATATTATAAATACATTATTTATATATTATATTTATGTTGATGATTATTTCCTTACATGCACAACTAATTAATATAGATCACTCCATCATGGAGCAGGAAATGTGAGATCACCTTGATTCTATCCACTCCTCGTCAGGAGAAAGACTATGCTTGGGCCATTCACCACTACCAAAGCTCCATGAGTGAATGAGTCATTTTCCATTGGTCAACTCAACATGACCAATCCGGGAGAATTTCTGCCCAATGTTGCTAACTGGAGAAACATCAACAATCCCTCTCAGTGAGGGAGACATTCTGCATCACTCCAAGCTTGTATCGAAAGTATACAAACTTTTTTTTAGACAGAGGATTGGTGAGAATGTCTGCAATTTTCTCATTTATGGATATGTACTGGAGCTTTATTGCTCCCTTTTGTACCATGTCCCAGATTAAGTGATATTTTATCTCAATGTTCTTCAACTTGTAATGAAATATTGGATTTTCTAAAAGATTGACACAAGTTTGATTATCACAGTGTATTAAGGTCATCTCTATCTCTTGATCAAATAGTCTTGCAAGAAGTTTCCGAAGCCATACTACTTTATGACTTGTGACATTGTTGTGATATACTCCGCTTCTGTTGTACTGAGTGATACAAAAGTATGTTTCCTTCTAAACGAGGATATCATAGTTGATCCTAAGTTGAAGAAACACCCTTAAGTGTTCTTTCTATCCACTTAACTCCCTATCCAGTCAGAATCAATATACCCCTACAACCTCACTTCACCTCCTTAGTCATATCTCAGACCATATCCAATTTTACCACGTAGGCACCTTAACACATGCTTTGTTGCAACCCAATGGAAGTGCCTTCGTTCAACCATGTACTGGATCAGGTTGTTCACTACAAATAAAATATATGTCATGGTGTTAAATAGGTACATCAAGGATCCCATTAGCTATTTGTACATAGTGGGATGCACCATATATGAATATGAAGCGAAATCACTTAGTTTCTTCATATTTTTCAGCATAGGTGCAACCATGGACTTGCAATCCATCATATCGAATTTTCTCAAGATCGCAACTATGTACTTCCCTTGTCCGAGGAAGATCTCACCTAGTTTCTGCCACACATCCAATCCCAATAAATAATGCATCAATCCAAGATCCATCATCTCGAACTCAAAGGCAAACTCCCTCTTGCATTGATCGATGAGTCGGTTTGCTCCCTTGAGGAACAAGTCATCAACATATAACACCAATATCAAAGGATCACCAGGATCACTATCAACAACCTTGTAGAAAAGGTTGGGATCTGCTTCACTCTTGGTGAAGCTCAAGTTCATCAAGTATCCAAAAAATGTCCCCTTCTTCCCTAAAGTATCCAACTTCATCCTTTTCTCCTTGGGCACGTGAATGCAGACCAAACAACCAAAGATACTCAAATGACTAACCTATGGTTTCACACTTTTGAAAGCCTCATCGGGAGTCTTTTCCCCCAATATCTGATGAGGAATCTTGGTCTAGACGTACATTATTGTACGGGATGCCTCTCCCCATAAGAACATGGGTAAATCATGATCATGAATCATGGCTTTGGTAGCCTCTACAATGAACCTATTATTCCTCTCTGCAACCCCATTTTGTTGTGGCTTATAGGGAACAATCAACTCCCTCATGATCCCTTCCTCATTGCAGAAGTCATTGAATTCTATGGAAGTTTACTCTCCTCCATTATCTGACCTCAACACCTTGATATTATTCCCCATCCGGTTCTCTACCTAAGCTGTGAACTCTTGGAATCTATTGAATACTTCATCCTTGGTCTTCATGAAGAAGATCAATGTCTTCCAAGATAAATCATCAATAAATATCACATAGTACAAGAATCCAACCAAATATGCAACTGCCATAGGTCCAAATACATTTGAATGTACTAGATCCAAGATCCCTTGGAATTGTTGTCATTGCTCGAAAAATATCCTTTGGAATTCTTGCCAAGTGCACATTTGTTATAGAAAGATTTGCCTCACCATTGTTATCTTGCACAGAGGGCCTTTTTCCTTTACCCTATGCAGACTTATCATCCTTTTTTGATAAATCTAGAGCTAAAAATAAACATTTTTCCACATATACGCACCCTATCAGCTATACAACAAGCGTATACACAGGCTGCTCCTCTACAACCCGCGTACATTGGGATTTGTGCCAGAAAATACAAAAATGGAGTTAGGTTTCAATGTCACGACAAGAGATCTCTGATCCTTGGCCTTCCATATACTGGAAACATTCCAACTCGGCCCTTTAGTTTCATTTTGAAGGCTATAAGAGCACAATTTTGAGCTATGGAAAAAAAGAGAAAGCATTCAAATTTGAGAGCAAAGTTACTCTGGAGACATGATTTCATATTGAGTCTGCATCCCTTTGTCCCTCAAGTCTGAACACAGTGTTCAGCCCCCAAGGTCTTCCCCTATTATTAAGAGAATCTCATTGTCTCTCTCTTTTGAGCTTGTCATTGGTAGAGGATTGAAGTGATGGAGGCCCAGCTGGAAGGAACTTGGTTTCTTGGTTTCGAACCGTGCCGACACGGAAGTCTGTAATGTTGACACTTATGTTGATCAATTATTAATAGAAATAATCCTTTATCGTCCTATTGGTATCATGCAAATATATGATTATTATCCATGGACATGCTTGTAATGTTTATTAATGGATTACGCTATCTCATGTGCTAACCCCTTTACATAATCACTATATACTTGCTTGGCTTGTTTGTTAAGAATTTATTGCAGGTATAAATCTTTGGGTTGAAGTGCTCAATGGTGGAACATCGTCAAATGTTGGATCTAGGTAGGCCTCTTTCTTATCTTGCACATTAGATTATATAGCATACAATGGAATTGAGTTGATTTCTGCATTCATACTTGTCTGTTGTGGTTTACCCTTGGCCATAGAGAGTTTTTAACTCGTAACAGAAATGGCGACTCTACTGGGGATAGATCTCCCTTTGAAGGGTTGAAGTACTTTTTATTATTGCATTGCTCTTTTTCCTTTGTGTTTCTTGTTGTATCACTGCTTGGCAGATTTTGTTCACTCTCGGTCTGGGTTTTTAGCCTTTTTTCCCTTTCCTGGCCTTGTTTTAAATCTTGTACGCTCCTTTTTCCTTGACAACCAAGTACACACGTGTTCTACCTCTCTGCAAGCTCCGTATATACACATTCGTCTCCTGAACAGTCGCGTATACCACTTTTCCTTGCTTGTTTGCTTGGTTTAGTGACTACTGGGTGAGTTTTGATGTTTGTTGAGCCTTCTTAGATCTTTGTAGTTCCTGTTGAGCTTCTTTGGGTTGACAGGAAGCCTGTTGGGAGTTGAATTTATGGGTGTAGTATTTCTCATTGTTTTTCATTTTTTGGTTTGTCCTTGAACCCTGGGATGTTTGCTTGGTTGCTTGGTATTCTGCTCGAGTTATTTCGTTTATACACAGTAGAATTTATATATCAGATTTCTTTTCAGTCCATGCATTTTCTCTTTAGTATATTGAAAATACAAAAAAAATAGGCATTTTGCATTGGTTAACATTTTTGTCTTTGAACCTTTATCATTAGCTTAGTACATTTATAAAAAGATTGCATTTTAATTCTGAATTACAGAGTTGAAATTGAAAATTGTATTGTTTTTATTAGCATATCATTCATTGAAAAGTTAAAGGTAGACTTTGCATTATATTCATATTTATCTTTTGCAGAGTCATAACATCATGAGTTTCATTTCCATACCCTTTTGAGTAATCACGACCAATAAAATTTATGCTTTAAACTAAAATTGATTAGTCACGATTTTGTTTTTAGGGTGCACAAACTAGCCTAGGATTTAGTGCCTTGGAATAGGATTTTGTGAGTAAAATTCTCCATGGAAATTAAATCAACATATGTGTTTGAGATAGGGAGTTGAGAAGTCCATTGTATAATTGGTAATATCAAGAGGCTCCGCTCACACCGAAGTTAATCACGAGGTCATGCAAAGTTAGTTGAAGGGATAACCCCGGGATACTCACCTAGCGTCAGAGATATTTCTGTGGATTTATTCGTATTTGGGGATCTTGCTAGTACCCATACCTCTGTGAGAGGCGGTGCTTTCAAGGTTTCGGGCTTTCCTACCATGACCATACGGTGATCTGAACTTACGAATGCTTGCATGTGCATCAGTTATACAGTGGTTTATTAGTTTCTTGACTTAGGTATCTCATAGCTTACTTGCAGGGGTTATTTTGCTTGTATCCTGGGTCAGATAGAGGTCAGACAACACACAGCCTTTATGGAGGATTACCTCTCTGGGGGAATCTGACCGACTGGTTGTTAATCCCACAAGGGCCTCTATAACTGATCATGTCCCTCTTGGACGAGGCATACTTTCTTTAGCGAGGGAGGGCACTCAGCCACTTTAGCCCGTTTGCATGCATATTGGTCGTTTGACTCTTTGGTATGTTCTTTGATTATTAGTTGACCATAGGATTTCGTGTTGATTATTTGTTATCATGGATAGTGGAGTTCCTTTTTCTCCCTCGTTTACTGCTACCCCTCGAGGGTGATGCATCTCTTGACCTTGTTGTCTCACATATTGTTCAACCAACAGTCATGTCGATGAATTCTTCAACCGAAAACACTCTTGTTGTTTGGGGTGATGCACCTCTTGAACTTGTTGTCTCGCATACTATTCAACCAATGGTTGAGGAAGTGGTCATATCAATGAAATATTCGATCGATCCCACTCTTCTCTCAGAGAGTGACAATTCTAAGGAAGCGGTCGTGCCAATGCAATTTTTGGTCGATCTCCCTCTTCTTGTTCTGGTTCTATACCTTCTATGCCATGTACTCAACATTTCTATTACTTCACGTTCTGAACTAGAGAGAGTTTTACTCTTCCCGAGTTCTCTCCCTCCAAGTCTTGACGAGGTTCCCTTTGATTGGGATGGTCTTGTGGGGTATCCAATGATTTCGCCTATGTCTTTTCCAAAAAGAGACGTTATTCGATATAACACGGGGATGATAACCTCTGTTAGCACTTTTCCCTCCTCGACTTGGAGATATTTGGGTCTTCCCAAGCTTGGGTCGGTTCTTCGTAAGATACCGACATTCCACAGAAGGTCCACACGGGAGCCTTGGCTTCCCCCTTGGCTTTCTGCCTAGAATCTTCTAAATGAGTCTTAGTTAAGCTCTTTTCCGACTCATCTAAAAACTAAAAAGATTGCCGAGTGATTTGTCCCTTTCACACTCGTTAAACTAGACTTGAAATTTCATGAGTCTTAGTTAAGCTCTTTTCCGTCTCGTTATCAAAAATAGAAAAGATCGTCGAGTGAACTTGTTTTTTTCACACTCGTAAATTGGATTTGAAAAGACGTCTATTTGGCACAAGTTTACCCCTTTTTCACACCAAATAGACTAAAAAACATAAAAAAGGATATTTTTTTTTGGTGTTAAGTTGTGATTGCATCTCATGCCCTTGCTTGCAATATCAAGACTTTAGCCGGTTCTCTCTTTGCATTATAAACCATTGCCTAAGAAGTTTTTCACCCTCAACCAAGCAGATCCTTGTTTATATCCTTCGCAATTTGACACCCTATACCCTGGAGGAAACATCACCCCGAGTGTCCATCTCCTGCATGCATTTCCTTTCATTAAGCATAGGTACGTTCCACTGCTGGAACTAGTTTTGCTTACTTGCAACACCTGTTTCCTCCTCTGTATCATAACATTCATTTGTTATGAAAAAAAAAACAGGCAGGAAGGGAGTACTATATTATAATTAGCAGCAGTCGTGTCGCCTTTGAACAGAGCACAAAATTATTGATTCCTTGTGTCATCATAATTTTGGGTTTTAGCATGGCCTTAGGAAGTTGATCTCGTTATAGAGTTTTCTCTACCAAATTGGTTACTCTTCCAGTCCCTATAGAGAACATTATTGATGCCTCCTGCATCTAATCATCACATCATTGAGTCTATGCTACCAAATTCCACCACATGTCTCATGCTCTTATTTAAAGGATGTCTCACAACCTGCGTCGGCCACTCCTTAGAAATATTGACTTTACATGTCGGCCATACCCTCAGTTTGTCTCAGAATCACATGATACTATGGTTTTATCACGCACCCTAGCCCTACTTGTGTCATCGGTAGGTCACCTTGAACCCAACAATCGACATTTCATCATTGGTCATTGACTGGGTGGTTTCCCTTGTGTTCGACGACAATACATCTATTCACACTTTGAGATTCGTGCAGTGTCTTCGATGCCATTAGCCTTATTGATGATTTCCTCGTCTCTGTCAGCAATTTTCATCATCGGCTACTATTCAGAGGCTCTTTTTCATGTACTGCTTGCATTTGATACACGCGAAAGATGCACAGGGTTGTTGGTTCGTGAACATGTTCTTCGTCCGATCTCCACCAAATCATGAAGCTCATGCTTTGTTCCTTGTGCTAACTGATGAGAGATGCCTTAATTCTCTCCTCTCAGCAGGTCTCTTTCCATCGACTTCAACTCATCTATTCAAGATACGAGAAATAGAGTTTTATGGGCACCTTGAGGCTTGCAGTCATTATTGGCAGGCTCTCTCGCCATTGACAGATGGGAATACATCAATGTCTCATGATCAATGGATTTCTCAAGTGTTCGACACCGATTCCTTTATTCACACTTGTAGGAAAGTACTCGGTGCCTTGATACCTACTTTCATTATTGGTAGGTTGTCTCACATTTGTTAACGGTATACCTCAATGACCGGTAATCAAACGATGTCTCATTATGTTCGACCTCAACTCCTTTATTCACATGATGTAGACTTGCACCCTTGGCAGATAGTGTAGAAAACCTGAATACATCACTATGTGGTCGCAGCTTCCCTAACTTGTTTCCTCCCTTTCATTGGACCAACACCTGTTCAACTTTAGTGATCATGGGAGATCAAATTGTACTCCATGGTATACAAATATCTTCAGATTGATTTTGAGACTGGTTTCACTGGGCCCTGTTCGTGACTATGATAGATTTTGGCATATAACCGCAATTGTATCTACCTATTCATGGCCACAAACACTTACTTGGTATATTTTCCACATGGATTTGCATTGTATTCTTGGTAGCCATGTATGCAAAGTTAATATAGAATGCAATGAGCAATCAATTTCATCCAGCTGGTTCTCTACCACTCCACTCCTGGGTTATTTATAATGTGTTTCAGACATCACAGATACTCCTCTGATCTCACACATTAAGGGGCATATGTTATAGCAAGATTTGCCTCACCATTGCTATCTTGCATGGAGGGCCTTTTTCCATTTCCCTATGCAGACTTATCATCCCTTTTTGATAAATCCAGATCTAAAAATAAACATTTTTCCACATATACGCGCCCTATCAGCTATACAGCAAGTATATACGCAAGATACTCCACTACAGCCCGTGTACATCACGATTTGTGCCAAAAAATACAAAAATGGAGTCAAGTTTCCATGTCACAACAAGATATCTCTTATCCTTGGCCTTCCATATACTGGAAACATTTCGACGCGACCCTTCAATTTCATTTTGAAGGCTATAAGAGCACAATTTTGAGCTATGGAAAAGAAGAGAAAGCATTCAAATTTGAGAGCAAAGTTTCTCTGGAGAAATTACTTCATATTGAGTCTGCATCCCTTTGTCCCTCAAGTATAAACACAATGTTCAACCCCCAAGCTCTTCCCCTATTGTTGAGAGAATCTCATTGTCTCTCTCTTTTGATCTTGCCTTTGGTAGAGTATTGAAGTGATGGAGACCCAGGTGGAAGGAAATTGGTTTCTTGGTTTCAAACCGTGTCGACATGGAAGCCTGTAATGTTGACACTTCTGTTGGTCAATTATTAATAGAAATACTCC
Source organism: Picea glauca (assembly GCA_000966675.3). Classification (NCBI taxonomy): domain Eukaryota; kingdom Viridiplantae; phylum Streptophyta; class Pinopsida; order Pinales; family Pinaceae; genus Picea; species Picea glauca. The sequence continues at coordinate 860,971 of JZKD02S1720910.1, forward strand.
TTTCCCGTCCTATTGGTATGGTGCAAATATATGATTATTATCCATGGGCATGTTTGTAATGTTTATTAATGGATTATGCTATCGGATGTGATAAGCTCTTTACATTATCACTATATACTTGATTTGCTTGTTTGTTAAGAATTTATTGTAGGTATAAAGCTTTGGGTCGAAGTGCTCAACGGTGGACCATCATCAAATGTTAGATCGAGGTAGGCCCCTTTCTTATCTTGCACATTAGTTTATATAGCATACAATGGAATTGAGTTTATTTTTGCAGTCATACCTATCTGTTGTGGTTTACCCTTGGCCATAAAGATTTTTTCCCCCATAACAACATCCTCTACAAATTCCATCAGGCTCTACTTGAAGCTCTGGAAGTTTTGTGACCATCCTCTTTAATGTTGGTAAAGTCCTATAATGTAAGTGTGAAAATATCTGATGCCATAGCTCACACAAACTAATGTTTTCTTATACCAATTCCTAGGTTTGTCATCCCAACAATCTGTATAGACCTCCCTATCGAACAACAATATTTGTTGCAGAGTCTATAGCACCTCTATTAGTTATCACCGTGTGACCAGTCACAACTTGCAGAGAAACAAAGAGTGACCAAAAGAGTTGGTCACGCTATGTAGTGCAATCCTTAAGGAGGTCGCGCCCTGTAATTAGGAAAATCGCGACCAAAGGGAATGTCATCGCTCTCTGTGCACAGGTGTTATAGCAAGATTTTCCTCACCCCATGTAATCTTGCAAAAAGGGTCTTTTCCATTTCCACTTTGCAGACTTGAAGTCCCATTTTGCAAATTCCAGAGATAAAAACATGATTTTTCCACATATAGATGCCCTACCTATATTACATCATGCGTATATGCAAGTTGCACCACTACAACCCACGTACATCGGTAAATGTGCCCAAAATTGAAAAATGGTGTCGGGTTTCCATGTCACATCACGAGATCAATGATCCTTGGCCTTCCATATACTAGAAACGTTCTAACTCAGCCCTTCAGTTCCACTTGAAGGGTATAAATGGGCCAAATCCGAGCTATGGAAAGGAGGAGAAAGAATTCGACTTTGAGAGAAAAGTTACTCTGGAGAAATTATTCACTTCACATTGAGTCTGCATCCCTTTGTCCTTTAAGTCTGAACACATTGTTCAAACCCCAAGATCTTCCCTTATTGATTGAGAACTTCATTGTCTCTCTTATATGATATTTCCTTTGGAGGAGGATTGAAGTGGTGGAAGCCCAGTTGGAAGGAAATTAGTTTCTCAGTTCCGAACCATGCCAACACAGAAGTTTGTAACTCATTCACTTCTTCTGATTATATCTTAATAGAAATACTCTTTTCTTGTCCAATTAATATCTCGTAAATATTTGAATTATTATTCCATGGGCGTATTTGTTATGAATGTTGATGGATTTTGCTATTGAATGTGATAACATTATATATTATCACCATATGCTTGTGTTTCTTGGTTGTTGAGGACTAGTTGTAGGTATATTTCTTTGGGTCAACTTCTCAATGGTGGACTTCATCAAATGTCTTAGCGAGGTAGGCCTCTTATCTTGTCTTGTTAGCATATTTGTTTATATAGAATACTTGAGATTAGAGTTGAATTCTGCATTCATTTTTGTCTATTGTGGTTTACCCCCATCCATAGAGATATTTTCCTCGTAACAACAGGTTGCTCGCGACCACGACCGTACAATTTCAAAAAATAAAATATCTGAAGCAGATCTATCAGATCTGGCACTGAAAGATTTTAACTAGTTTCGGAAAAGACTTAGTAGCAGATCAAGAAAAAAGAGTGGGGATCACAATAGGAAAGGATGTTGAAAATATGAAATTAAAAAAATTGAGGAATAAAGCTAAATAAAAAGATATGATACCATGTTGAGTTTTCTTATTTTCAGATCTAATAATTTTTTCCTTATGATTTAAATTCTACTATTATCGTAGAATAATTACACACTGGAAATCTCAAAAAGACTTAGCGAACTTGATGAGAGGTTATTGTAAGTAAATATTATATGAGATGATATATTACAATTGAGGGCCTCAATATATATACTTGGGCAGAGTGTCCTTTCATTAATGGACATGTCTTTTCCATTATTGTCTTTTCGTTAATTAATTTATTAGTAATTAATAATTATTGATTATTCATATATTTATACATTATATATTATAAATATATTATTTATATAATATATTTATGTTCATGATTATTTCCTCACATGCACGTCTAATTAATATATATTACTCCATCCTAGAGCAGCCAATGTGAGAGCTCCTTGAGTCTATCCACTCCTCGCCGGGAGAAAGAATACGCCCGAGCCATTCACCACTAGCAAAGATCCATGAGTGAATGAGTCATTTTTCTTTGGTCAAATAAGGATGACCAATCTGGGAGAATGTATGATCAATGTTGCTAACTGGAGAAAAATCAACAATTTTGTATAAATACGCCCACTCTCATTGAGTCGGGGGACGAAAAGAAAATCAAGAAGTAGTCTGTAAGACAAAATTGTATTGAAGCTCAATCTTTTCATTTAATCAAAGTTTTGTTTAGTTCATCTTCAATTGATGGAATGTTGAGTGTTTGAGCATATAATTCATTCTTAGACTAGTACATTTTTTAAGGACGAAATTCCCCCTCCCTAGCTGATACTATTTGTATCTTTTACATTCCATATAAGTAGTTATAATTACATTTCTATTTTCTTATTTATTTCCAGCAATTCCTTCATTAACATCTCGTTTTTCTCCATTGTTGTAACTTATGATTGCTAACATTGCAGGGTAGTGATATATGATTGATAATAAAGTGGTTTTATTTTCTCTTCCTTATTTATTTCCAAAAATTCCTCTATAAAAATATCGTGCTCCAACTCTGTTGTTTCCACATTGTTGTAACTCTACCACTGCCACTTTATGAGGACATTTTTTAACCTTGTTTGTTGAATGATTGAAGTGTATTTGTAATATATTTCATTATCATTTATTTCCAAAAATTACTCTATTAACTTTATTATAGCATTAGTATTACCTTCCTGTGATTTTAGTTGTTGTAACTCGTGCTGATGCAACTCGTGTTGCAACTCTGGTTGTTGCAACTCTTACTGGTGCAACTCTACATCTGTATGTTTAATTAACAACTGTGTGGTTTGGAAATTGAGATAGCTTATTTCCTTTTTTACAAGCATAGTGTGGTTTTATTCTTATAATTTGAGTTACATGAGCCATAACATAGCTATCATGATAATCAATATCACTTCAATACTTGGATAAGTCACCTTTAGTTTCTTGCAAGAGTGATTTACTTTTCTGCAAGTGTGATTTACTTTTTTGTAAGAGTGGTTTACTTTTCCACAAGTTTGATTTTGATCCAGGTGGATATATATGGCCACCGACCTTTTCCAACTCCCTCAAAACAATTTTCTGACAATTTTGGCAATTTACTATTTTTAGCATTTTTTAACTTCCGGGGTCATTTTGAGGGCCTAAATGAAGGTTTTTTGGGAGTGATATTCTCAATGATATCCAAAGTCTCTAATTGATCCCCCAAAATTAATATCCTCGACGATACCTTTCCAACGAGATATCATGCGCCTAAAACGAAGATCGTATGCAAAAGTTACAACCTTGGGAAGTTGATGTACTAACTTACCCAAATGGAGCCCACATGACTTTTGGCGCCTCATCTCCTAGGGTGAGGTTTTTGTATGTCTATGGTTTTTGAAATTCATGTTTACTGTAAAAAGTCCTTCAGAGTCTCATTGTAATCATCTTCTTGCGAATGAGCGCAACCCTCACATCTCTTCTCAAAGATAAGGCGCCACCATTCCTGCAAGCTTGTTTTCCACTGCATTTTACAGTTTCAGCTTATTTCCTTATTGAATAGAAAACCAGTTTTACTGTATCTCTATTATTATTATGTGTTAATCATATTTTAATAATCTGTATTCATTTCATTCTGCTCATAAAATCTAGATCAGTGGTATCCAAGTGATCTGCTCCTTGTCGTCTTAATGCATGTCCCCAACAAGGTCAGGGTACAAATAATTGGGTCTCAAGCTTGTTTCTCTTGAGGAAAAAATCTATCTCACGCCCAAGCAACCTCTAATTTCAAGAGAAAATAAATATTATGGGACAATAGATCCTTTCAAAATTTTGTTTGTGGAAGCCCTCACACAACAGAGGAACGAGATGATGGATAGTTTCGCGCAAATCCTTCGGCGACTACCAACAGACAGTGCATATTCCTCGAGCGGAGGCGCCTCCCCCTTCAAGGTACAAATCAACTTCGATATTCCTATATTTGAATTTCATATAGACACAGATGTTGTAGACAAGTTGTTGAATCTACTAGAAGGGTATTTTTCTGTCCATAACTTTTCAAATAGAGAAAATATTACTTTTGCACTCCTCAAAGTCGTTCCCCATGTCAAATATTGGTGGGAAAATTTCTGTGAGCAAAAGGAAACAAAGGAACCTTCATTATTTATAGTCACGGCCACCTGGGAATCCTTCATGGATTCTATTAAGGAACAATACTACCCTGTCAGAAGTTATGACGACTTGTATACCAAATGGACCACATTGTGGCAAGAAAGAGACCAAGTAGTGCCAGAGTTCACAAATATCTTCCATACCTTGTGCACCAAGATGGGTATCAAATATTCAGAGCGACATATAGTGCTCAAGTATCGTGGTTCTATGCATAGATATATCCAAACCAAAATGGAATTTCTGGACATCTCATCCTTTGGTGCGACCTACTGATATGTTGTCAAAATCGAGCAAAAGCTCAAAAAAAAGACGTGGCAATTTGGGCCTGTGAAACCCTCACAGCAAAAGCCAGGAAGCTAGGGTGGACCCAACCCACAAAACAAAGGACAGATAAAAGATGGACAGTATGAAGACAACCAGCCCAAGCCGCAAGCAAAGAAGGACATCGAAAAGACAAATAAAGATATCTGGAAGTCGTGTGACTTCCATAAGAGCCCTTGGCATAACATTGTTAACTTCTTCTCAAATCAGTTGCCGAAGTGAAATCCTCTGAATCATATACAAGTTTTGACTCTAATTCAGAACCAAAAAGGGGAAGACGGATCATTGACGCGGAACCCAGTGCCACCGTTTCTACCACCAAGCTCCATCTTGGTGAACCAAATGAACCAGAAGAAGGTGAATGCCTCTTCCATTCACAAATGTGAGTAAAAGGAACCCTGTTGCACTTCATCGTTGATAGCGGTAGCCATAAGAACCTCATATCAGCAAAGTTCATCAAGCGGTTGGCCCAGCCGACAACACCACACCCACAACCCTACACCATTGGATGGCTCCACCAAGGAAGCGACCTCCGCGTCAGCCAACAGTGTCGACTATCATACGAAATCAAGCCCTTCAAAGATGAGGTATTGTGTGATGTTTCTCCTCTTGAAGTTTGTAATGTTCTTTTGGGCCAACCTTATTTATGGAAACATCATGTTGTATATGAATCTAGGCCTTGTAGTGTTATTATTACTTTGAATAGGGAATTGTACATGATACCCGAGGAAGTCCCTCCTAGTGTTATTTCCTTGATCTCTGCCAAGAAATGCAGGAAGGTCATATCTTAGACCGGGAAATATTTCTTCTTCATGATTCACTCTCAGAGTGAGTGAAATATCGAAGCCACATCCAGGGCCTCCACAGCTGATCTCTCCACACAACATAAGAAATTGGATAAGGTCGTGGAAGAATACTCAGATATCTTCGCCTCTCCTACCGGGGTACCTTTGCACTGTCAAGTCAAGCATCCCATCGATCTGACCCCAGGTGCATTGCTACCCAATGGGTCAGTCAACCACTACTCTCTATTAGAAAATGAGGAGATCAAGAGGAAGATCCAAAAACTGCTCCATAAGGGGCACATACGTCCCAACTCATTTCCTTCTGGGAGCCCAATCGTGCCGGTGCAAAAGAAATATGGGACATGGCAACTCTGCATTGATTACCAGAACCTGAATAAAATCATAGTCCGAAACCGGTACCTGATTCCCCGAATTGACGACCTCCTTGATTAGCTCACGAGGGACAAATACTCCAGTAATATTGATATGAAGTATGGCTACCACCAGGTCCCAATAGAATAGACAGATGTATGGAAGATCGCCTTCAAGTCAGAAGAAGGTGTTTTTGAATGGTTGGTCATGCCCTTTGGTTTGACAAATGCTCCAACAACTTTTATGAGGATGATGGATGATATCCTACGACATTTCACCAATACGTTTGTAGTGGTGTATCTGGATGACATACTCATCTACAACAAGACTTGGGTGGAACACTTGCAGCATATTCAGCAGGTTCTACACACCCTGTGGCAACACAAACTATATGCAAACTTGGAAAAATGATCCTTCGACATGGACAGGGTCCATTACTTAGGCTACATCATTCATCAACATGGTGTGCATGTGGATCCTTCCAAGATCCAGGTCATCTATGACTGGCCAGCCCCAACCACACTCACTAAACTTCAGAGCTTCTTGGGCCTCACCAACTTCTATCGTAGATTCATGTTTGGATTCTCTCATATCGCATGGGACCTCAGCCAAGTAACCAAGGGTGGCAGTAAGGAAAAATTTGTGTGGGGCTTGTCCCAAAAAAAAGCCTTTGATTACTTGAATAAGAGTTTGTTCTCATCCCCAATACTTTCATTATCGGACCTGCAACATCCCTTTGAGATCAAGACAAATTCTTCAGACTATGTTGTGGGCGTCGTTCTCACTCAACACGGCCTCTCCATGGCATATCATAGTGAGACACTATCAGATATTGTCCATAAGTACCATACTTAGGACAAAGAAATTTACTCCATTGTGCAAGCCTGCCTCCAGTGGAGACATTACATTATTGGGAAGGATACAATCATCCACACTTATCGAAATCCACTACAGTTCATGCAGACCCAAGGAAAATTGCAAAATGACTGCCACCATAAGTGGTCCACATAATTACAACAGTTCCACCTCAACATCAAGTATAAAACAAGAAGTATCAATCGAGTTATTCATTGCCTCAGTTGACCTCCAATTGGGGCACTCACCACGATGCTAGACTCTTGTGGTCACGAGACCTCCGGATGGCCCCACCTCTACGAGACAAACCTTGAATTCTCCACCACCTACCAAATGTTGGGCGCCAACTCAGTGGTCGCTAATTTCCATATTCAAGATGGGTTTTTGTGTCGTATGGGCCATCTCTGTGTTCCATCAAGCGAGCACGTGAAGATGATTTGGGAATCTCACTACATTAGGGTGACAGGACACTTTGGCGTCGAAAAGATAGCGGCAGTGTTGCAGAAACATTTCTACTGGTCGAAACTTTGACAGGATCTCGGCAAGTATATCAGGTCTTGCACTGCTTGTGCTATTTACAAACCGACCACTAAGAAACAAGTCCTATACACCCCTCTGCATACTCCTTACATGTCGTGGGAATCCATCTCAATGGACTACATGTCGGGCCTCTCGTCCACCAAGAGGGGAAATGAATGTTTTTTTGTGGTTGTTGATCGCTTTTCCAAGATGGTGATTCTATCCGCATGCAAGAAGAACATCATAGCATAAGCCACTTCCAAGATCTTCTTTGAAAGAGTATGGGTACATTTTGGGATACCACAAACCATTATCTCATACTATGATAGTCGGTTCCTCAACACATTTTGGTCGAGCCTCTGGTCACTACCGGATACCAAGCTCACCAAATCCACTTCCTTCCACCCCCAGACAGATGGCCAAACTAAGGTCGTCAATCGGATGATCGTACATATCCTGCACATGTATAATTCAAAAAAAACCCCACACATGGGATGAGAGTCTTCCCTATGTCTAGCATAGCTACAACTGAGCCCTGCATATCTCAACTAGACACAACCCCTTTCAGGTGGGGTTGGGATTCCAACCATTGGGCCCCATAGATGTTGCACTACCCATGGTGACCACCTCGGCCGACTCATCCCCTACTCCACCAAAATCTGACAAAGCCACCCGGTTCATTGAGCGGAACCAGCACATCCACCAACAGGTTCAGGATATTCTACATAAGTCTAATGCCAAGTAAAAGTAGCGCCATGATCAACATCGGGTGCCACATAAACTTCAGGTGGGAGACAAAGTTTGGTTGCACTTACAGAAAGAATGCCTTACAGGGCCCCATCGGAAGCTTCTCCCACTCTGTTATGGGTCGTACACCATCACCAAGGCTTTGGGTGAAAAATATTTTGAACTCAACATTCCCCCTTTCCTTGGCCTGCACCCAGTCTTCAACATGGCTCTCCTTCAACCATATTTCCCACCATTATTGGACACCTCAGAGATAGCAGAGAAGATGACACCAACAAAGATCAACCCTAAATGAATGCAATAGGCATCTAGTGATCATATTGTGGAAACACATATCAAGGGCACTTGACAGCAGAGGATCCAACTTTATCGAGTCGTCAAAGCAGGGAAACTCCTGTACCAAGGCAAGTGGCTTACGCGGGGCCAAATTCAACAAACATTTCCTCATCTGAAGGGGAAAATCAATGCAATGGAGACAATTTCTTCCTAAGGGGGGAGGATTTATCCAAGAGGATATTGGTGGCCACCTACCTTTTCCAAGTCGCTCAAAACAATTTACTGGCAATTTTGGCAATTTACTATTTTAAGCAGTTTTTAATTTCTGGGGCCATTTTGAGGGCCTAAATGAAGGTTTTTCGGGATCGAGCTTCTCAATGATTGGAAAAGTCTTTGATTGCGCCCCAAAAATGAATCTCCTCAACGATACCTTTCCAATGGGCTGTCGTGCACCTAAAATGGATATCGTATGCAAAAGTTACGACCCCAGGGAGTTGATGTACTAACTTACCCAAATAGGGCCCACATGACTTTTGGTGCTTCATCTCCTAGTGTTAGGTTTTTGAATGTATAGGGTTTTTGACATTCTTGTTTATTGTAAAAAGGCCTTCAGAGCCTCATTATAATCATATTCTTGCAAATGAGTGGAGTCGTCACATCTCTTCTAAGAGATAAGCCACCAACATTCCAACAAGCTTGTTTTCTGCTGCATTTTACAGTTTTAGCTTATTTCCTTATTGAATAGAAAACCTGTTTTACTGTATCTCTATTATTATGTGTTAAACATATTTTAATAATATGTATTCATTTCGTTATGCTCATAAAATCCAGATCAGATTTACTTTTCTGCAAGAGTGATTTACTTTTCCGCAAGTCTGATTTGCTTTCTTGCAAGAGTGTCATTTAATTTCCTGCATCATGTGCTTTCATTTATGCAAATGTGGATTTAACATAGTTCAGTTTAGTGACTTGTTAAAGTATTTTGGTATATTTATTTGTAATATTCATTTGAAATTACTACAACTCTACTCTAGGTGGAAATTGGTGGCCACCTATTCCACTGGCTCAAAACATGGGTTTCCACCTCAACAATTTTTCTACAGTTTTTCGGGTCCTAAACTTCAGGGGCCGTTTTGAGGCCCTACACAATGTTTTTTGGGCTTGTCACAATCACACTATGGGTTTTAGCCTCAATGTGATGACAACATGTGTCTTCCTTAGATATACCTTTCCAACGAGCTATCGTGCACCCCAAATGGAGATCGTATGCAAAAGTTACGTTATTGAGAAGTTAACGTATCAACAACCCCCATCGAGGCCCAAAAACCTTTTGGCATTTCATCTTCTGGGGTTAGGGTTTTGGATTTTCTTTATGTTAAAAAGGCCTCTGGAGCCTCATTGTAAACATCATCTTCTTGCAAATGAGCGTAGCCATCACATCTCTTCTCATAGATAAACTACTAGTGAGTTCCTTTCCTCTGCATTTTTACAGTTTCTATACATTTTTGTCATTAATAAAAATTGTGCATTAATGTATTTCTGTGTATTTTCTTATTATATTTCCTCCTTCATTTCATTCTAAAAATAATCTATATCATTGGTATCAGAGTAGGATGCTCCTTGTTGTTTCTTAGTGCATGTACCAGACGAGGTCATGGTATAGAGAGTTGGGTGTCTAACTAGTTTCTCTTGAGGACAACCATCCCAAGCGACCCCCCATGGTGGAAGAAAAGAAAAAAATGGGGGAATGAGATTCTATTAATAGGTTGTTGGAGGAATCCCTCATGCGACATAGGGACGAAATGATGGAAACATTTTCCCAAATCCTTCGACGAATTTCGATAACAACAGACACGTCTTCATCAAGCAACCACTTTGGAAGAGCCACCCCTTTCAAGCTACAAGTTAGTTTTGGCATTCCTATGTTTGAAGGTCAGATAGATTCATATGCTTTGGAAAAGTGGTTAAATATACTAGAAGGTTATTTCTCTGTCCACAATTTTTCCAAAAGGAAAAAGATCACCTTTGTGCTCCTTAAGGTTGTCCCCCATGTCAAATATTGGTGGGAAACTTATTGTGAGAAAAATTGGACAAAGGAGCCTGGAATGTTCGAAGTCGAACCCACTTGGGATTTTTTTATGGATGCGAATAAGGAACAATATTACCCTGTTGAAAACTATGATGACCACTACATGAGATGGACTACATTGCATCAAGAGAGGGGCCAAATAGTGTCCGAGTTCACAAATACCTTCCATATCGTGTGCACCAAACTGGGTATCAAATACTTTGATTGGCATCTATTTCTAAAATACCGTGGGGCTCTACATAGGTAAATCCAAACTGAAATGGAGTTTCTGGACATCTCACCACTGGGAGTTGTTTATCGATATGTTGTCAAAATCGAGCAGAAATGTAAGCAACATATAAAGCAAGAATTTGGGTTTAGAAATACACAACAACCAAAGTATGGTAAAGGCAACCCTAACTCATAGAACAGTCAAACTCAAGACAACCATTCCAAGCCACATGAAAAGAAGGGTAATGGGAAGATGAAGAAGGACACTGAGAAGTGGTGTGACTTCCACAAAATCCCTTGGCACAACACCAATGAATATCGCTCAAAACAATCATTGGTGGTCGATCTAAAAGAAACAGAGTCGATCCCTGACTTAAACTATGATTCAAAAAATAATAAAAGGAAACAAATCATTGATGAAAAACCTACTACTACTATCGCGACCACAACAATACAACCAGAAGAACCAAAGGATCTTGAGGAGGGGGAGCACCTCTTCCATTCATATATGTGGGTGAAGGGGACCTTGCTGCATTTTATTGTTGATAGAGGAAGCCAGAATAAACTAATATCAGCAGAGGTCATCAAGTATTTGGCTTTTCCAACAATACCACACCCATAGCTATACAACATCGGTTGGATTCTCCAGGGTCAAGATATTCATGTTAGCCAACAATGTCGCATGTCTTGTGGCATCAATTCCTTCAAGGATGAGGTACTGTGTGATGTTTCCCCATTGGAAGTCTGTGATATTCTATTAGTCCAACCATATATGTGTAAGCATCATGTTATTTAGAAGTCTCGACCCCATAGTGTCATTGTTACTATGGGGGGTCAGATCTATAGGATACCAAAGGTAGTCTCGACTGTTGTCCTGACAAAATAGTGCCGCAAAGTAATCTCTCATACCACAAAGTTTAGCATTTTCACAATCTGGTTAGAATGTGAACAAAAGGATGTTGAAACCACTGCAGCCTCAGTCCAAGACCTTTCTATCCAACAAAATAATATTGTAGAGGAGCACAAAAATGATATTTCATCGCCTATGGGGATGCCTCCACACTGCCTAGTCCAACAAAGTTACAACATATCCCTTTATACTCCTCAAATCACATATTCACCTACAGATTCCTCCCACACTTGAGAAGATCATGTAGTTATATGAGTTGAACGGATCCAACCCCTCCATCAAGAGGGTCATAGCAACCTTCAACAGGCTAAGCATGACAACTTCTTTAGCAAGGCAAGCAGTTCACTAAGGTTCATATTTGGAAAAAGCTTCCCCATATCCCACGGGAACTTGACGCAATGGGGACCATTACTTCCCAAGGGGGAAAGAATTATCTAGGTGGAAATCAGTGGCCAACCACCTATTCCACTGGCTCAAAAAAGGGGTTTCCACCTTAGCAATTTTCTACATTTTTTCAGGTCTTAAACTTCTTGGGTCGTTTTGAGGCCCTAAAAGATGTTTTTTTGGCTTGTAACAATCACACTATACGGCCTATCCAGAGTTTGATGGAAACATGTGTATTCCTCGGTTAGACCTTTCCAACGAGCTATCGTTCACCCCAAATGGAGATCGTATGCAAAAGTTACGCCCTTCGAAAGTTGACGTATCAACTACCCCCATCAGGGCCCGCAAACCTTATGGCGTTTCATCTTCCAGGGTTCGGGTTTTGGATTTTATTTATGTTAAAAATTCCTTTGGAGCCTCATTGTAAACATCATCGTCTTGCGAATGAGTGTAGCCATCACATATCTTCTCAGAGATAAGTTTCCACCATTCTAGCAAGTTCCTTCACTTTGTATTTTTACAGTTTCTGTACATTTTTGTCATTAATAAAAATTATGCATTATTGTATTTCTGCGTATCTCGAAATATATTTGTGTATTTTCTTATTATATTTCCTCCTTCATTTTGTTTTCAAAATAATCCGGATCAAACTCATTGGAAATTACAACATTATACTTGCATATACAGTGTATGACAATTCGTAAGTAAAATACGACCTCAAATTGATAATTAAACACACAACTCTTCAGTTGCTTACTAAATTAATTAGAAAGTAATTGAAAAGTCCATCATTTTTTACATTATTGTTGGGTATCTGTCAAAAAAGTGTAGTTGTTTTTTTGCTATTGTGTGGATTTTCATTTCGGTGGATTGAGTGATATGATTTCGGAAGCTAAAAACAAGAAATAAATTTAACTAGTACCTCATTGGGAGTGATTACATACCAGGAGAAACATGATTAGAATATTCGCTCATGACCTGCAAAAATTTCATGGTGATTTTCATATTTTCATGTGGTCGGTAACTCTCATAATGCCTATTCACTTGATGATGGTAAATAAATGGGTCAATCATCATTTTATAACAAAAAATGACCTCTTTTGACCCTTTTTATTTTTTTTAATTAACATGTCACACTAATGTCAAATCAAGATGTCGTGCACGTGAAATGTTTTGGTGAGGTGTGATAAAAGCTCAATGTCGCATCTTGGGTAAATGTTTTTGGATTGTGATATTCCACATTTATGGAAAGTTTCTTGGTATGCAACAAACAAAACTTGTCGAGAAGTTTCAAAATTTGGCAAGTCGTGGTGTCTTGCGAGGGAAAACATTTTAAAGTGAGATTCATCATGAAATATTGAAGCATTGAGAGTTATGATATGTCTATATGAAAGTCATTTTTTTTTTCGATTTATCATGGACTTGGAAGTTTTCAAACATCGTGATGTATCACAATATGTCACAAGGAACAAAAACTTCAAGAGGCGTGATATGTCAAGATTTATAAAAAAAATCAAAGTCTTCGAGATCATGGAGAAAACAAGTTTCCATGCGATGCAGTGTATCGCTCCAAAAACAAACTTTGATTTGATATATCACAATGAAAGGAATTTTCAATGCGATGCAATAAAGGAAATTTTTGCAAGTTTTGAAGGTTGTGGTAAGGCAAAAAATTGCTAAAGAGTTAAGGCAAGAGACCCAAAGTAACTTTTAAGTCTTGTTAAGATCTAAGAAGGATGTTCAAGAATCATTTCATTAGAAATATTCTAAGTTTTGTGATCAATTGAGAGACAAGTCCATGAAATCTCAAAAGTCTAAAAAATAAAAAGAGGGGGTCCAATCCATTTTTTCTTCTTCAAAAGGTGAAGACAAAAATAGTATGGGGAGATTGTTTCTTTCTCAATAGTCCCTAACCAATAGAATTTTCATTTCCTTAATAATTTTGGTTCCCTATCTAATCCCCCCAATGAGAAATGGTTGCCTCTCTTGTCAAAAATTATTTTCTTCCAACTCTTTTATGATTTTTGTAAAGTGGTGTCTTTCTAGCTTTAGTTCATTCAAGTCATATTTCTAGGGTTTGTGTGTTCCATTTTCTCCTTATCTCATGTTATGAGTCATTTATTGTCTAAATTCGCCTTACCCATCATTATTCCTAGGTCATTAATGATGTTTAATTTCATGCTTTGGTTTAGTTACATTTCATCTATGCTATTTTCAAAGCTTTAATTTATTTCCATATAGGAAACATTACCACATTTATTGTTGGGTCTAGAAAAGTGGTGGTCAATGTATATGAAGCTTATGGTTTTGTAAGCGGTTGAAGCACAAAATATATGAATATATTTTTATTCTTTCATTCACACATAACTACTATGATCATTTTTCAATTATGTTTTAATTTATATTGATGGGAAAACTATAATTACTTTAAAGTTCAAACTAAAAGTACTTTATTTTTGTGATACAAAATAAACTTTAATTCAAAATTCTTGATCTTATTTTTTTCTTCTTATTAACAGTCTAATTATTTTGAAAACTACAAAGAAATGAACATCCTAATGTTTTTATGGTTCATTCATTCTCCTACATTGACAGTGTTAGTGTATCTTTTTCTTGTAAGAGTATATCAACATAGATCAATGATGCAGGTAAAAAGGAACATATTTATAGTCATACTTTTATAGCATTGGATCTGTTGTAGAAGGCATTTTTGGGAGTTAAGCATAGTAAGAAAGGCAGAATAGACCAAAGGGAACAACACGCTCCAAAAAAGAAGAAAGACTAGAATGACAAAGGGCAAAGGAAGCAACACACGACAAGATTTGTGGAAATCCGACGCATATGTGGAAAAACCTAGCCATGTTAGGGTTAGGGTTTTAGAGTCATAATGTAAGGGTTTTAACCCAATTTTGTAGTATAAATAGAAGAGGTATAAGGTAGATTGAGGTATATTTTATGTGGTATGTTTATGATCATATATTTGGTATCTTTTAGTGTCCTTCTTGATCCTAAGGTTTGGTATTATTGAGAGCTGCGGAGCTCAGATGGAGTCAATGTTGAGATGTAACTGAGGCGCTTGGTGCGATATTGGTCAACCTCACCACTATTCACATATCCTATGATGTAATGTGCATAGTGCTATTTTGATGAAGAAGAATAAATACAAAGAAGATATTTGTGGACATAGCCCCAAGGGGGGTGAACCACGGTAAAACCCTGTGTTGCAATGTGTCTGAATGCTTTTGTTATTTATGCAATTATGGTTAAATGGTTAGATGCATGAATGAGTTTATTTACAGTGCGCACTAGAATATATACGTAGAATGAATATTATGAATGAATGAAATAGTATATCTGATAAATGGTATGATATAATGCATGTTTAAGTAGAAAAATAGTAATAAGAACATACCCAATCCCTTCCATGACTTCAAACATATGCCTCCTGCAGTCACCCATAAACCATCTCGGGTGAGACTGTCTTGTGCACTCGGTGCGTGGTGTATCCTTCTGGTTTACCAGAAGGGCCAATGGTGAAAAGGGTTTTGTTGGATAAATAAGGTAGAACCCGGGTCAACCCGTATATCAAACATAATCAACACTAAGAAATTTGAGTGATGTTGTAGTATCAACCTTTGTTACATATGATAATGTCATTTGTAGCGAAAGCCATCCATAAAGGCAAGAAGAATTTGATTTGTTGCCTCATCGAGAGGAAGAAAGTATTTTATCTAAATTTTCTTCAACTATAAGACACATTGTAGGTGTTAGATTCTTACCACACTATAATATATACAATAATTATTACATTTATCACTCGTATAATTTGAGAAATTTGTGATTATGCAACTAAAAATGTTAGTCATGATAAATTATATAAGCTATATACTAGAAAAACTGAGTTTTGACATGTATTAAGTGACTTTTTAATAAATCACTATAATAAAATACAAAACAGTTAGTGATAAACATATACTAACACCAACATTACTTTGCAAGGCCATTATTTACCTACTTTTGCCATAAAGATCCATGGTGCTTATAGAGGCCACTCTACCTATATTGATGTTCTTCACGTAGGAAATATGTCCATGAGCTACTCAAAACAAATTTTGACTAATCATAGGATACGAGAGTTCACATTTTTATGTGGACCACCTACCATTTTCGGCCATTGTTCTATAGAAATAGAGCTAAAATGTGATGAAATCTATGTTATTGGAAATCTCATTCGATTGTTTTAGGGATGTGAATAGATATTACACACAAGTGATGAATTGACACCTCAAATTTTCTTCCTCGTCAACAAGCATCACCTTACAAATATTTTTTTTCATTTTCCTTCCCAATTTGAAAAGTCCCAAGGACCTTAAACCACTCCCATTGGTAGCCAATATACAAAATATGGAGGACTTGGTATATATCATAATTTCCTTGGTAGGAGTACGATCCTATCAAAATGCTTCAATAGGAATCAACTCATGCCAAAACTCTTTAGGTTGCCTAGTACTTATTGTAGATGGAAATACAGACACCCATCGAGGCGCTCCACTCCTAGTCACATCAACAACTCCTCAGTTGTAGTACTTTTTAACGCTAAGGATTTCAGACAAATTGGGCATCTTCAACTTGGATAACTTCTTTATTCTCCATATTGAAAATATTATATGTGTATTCATATTTCAAATATTTCTACCATGGCTCCTTTTTATCTTATTGTTTCATTTCTCATTGATGGTATCATAATGATTCTTCCAACAGGGTGCCCTAAACCTTAGCTCCACCTCTTCTAGACAATGGAGACAACCAACAACTTCCTTTGGGAAGACTATCGTGATAATAGTAGTACTTTCCACCCATGTTATACTTACAACAACACTCTTAGTCATGATAGTTTCCTAGATCAACCCCTTCTTGTATATCCTCGCTAAATAATTATGGACTTATGGAATTATGGGAAAATGTGCATATTTCAGTGATTTTCCTACTTAGTGAAGCTCCTTGTAGCATTTTTACATTATCCAGAACCATTCCTAAACTAGGAGAAAAGTGGGGATGCTCTCGACATAAATAGGGAGGAACTGATATCACACAAGAAGGCTCACCTCCCAAGGAACATGACTCACCACAAAACACACCTCCCATGAAGGCATATCAATAAATATCGCTTGATAGTTTATTAACAAAGATTGCGCCAAATTTAGCCTGGTAATGTATGCAAGTTATTGAGTAGTTAGATTTATGAATTATTAATTTTTTACTTTGTTAACAAAAGGTATCCTTTTAAAACTATAAAAGGCCTTTGTCATTATGAATAAATCATCAAATTATACTCAAAAGTTCTATTTTCTGGGCTCTTCTCTTTATTATTGGGGTTTTATTTTGATGTTATTTTGTTTCTAGATTTGAGGCTTCTTGATCCTGACCAAGATCTAATTTAATCCTCATCAATGCTAGTGTTAAACTCTTTCAAAATAGTGTACCTATACACTTGTAACAATTTGTGATCCATTTGAATCAAATTAGTATCACATATGTTTGTTGATTCTACTACGATACTCTGATCCATTCAAAGTCATATACAACAATTCATGTAGAGAATCCTTCACCATCTCTAACTGCCAACTATTAGATTTGTGTTTATTTGTGCCAATTTTCACAGCTAAATTTACCAATATACTTATATGAAAATATGATAGTAGGGATTGAAATTTCATTTTTCTCTTACGACTCCAAATAACAATATTTAAATATCACATATATGACTTGACACAATCATGAAATATCTCTTCGAAAGTAATTGGTAAAATAGATAGTGCTTCATCCACACCCGAGAAATAAATGCTTTCTTCTATATGATAGAATACATGAGATGAATACATTTGATGTCATTCTCACCACTATGAGAACTTATTAATTTTATTTCAAATGGTCACTTATCTAAAAACGAGCATCGAAAAGCTTCCTTTCAATCAATTTATATTTTTTGAACACTTCAGAATATTCCCTTCCCTGGTTGATTTGGTTTCTTCCCTCTTCCCCGCCTTTTCAATTATCCTATGATTCTTCACATTTGATTCTATCATTCTCTTCATAGTGAACTTATGATTCCTCACTCCAGGTTCTATAGACCACACTATTGTCAATGATAAATTTCTATAGAATGACATTAGATTTTTGTGCAAATATGAAAACAATTATATAAAATGTAGTTTTTTTATCAAATATAATATCACACGTTATGATGAAATTAACATGATGTTATATATTTATGCAAAATGACACTATTGACACACAATAGATTAAAGTGACACATAAATGACAAAAATATAATTCACCTCAATGTAGACACAACGCAAGAAAAAAAGATTATTTTTTGGATATTTTGAGCATCGTACATATGAAGAAATAAAACACAAAATCTATGAAAAATATTGTTGAAAACACCCAATGCACATTAGCAAATAAACCTTGATGAGGGGGAATTATGAAGTGGACAACAATGATGGGAGTAATAAATAAGGGGTGAGAAGAATGAAGGTGGTGAAAGTGGGGATAAGAAGGATGGTTATAGGTTGAAGAAGGATGGTGGAGAAAATAAAAAGGGAGGATGGGATGATGATAAGGAGAGCGGTGATGAATCCAAAGGTGATGGTGAAGACAAGAAGGGTGAAGGAAAGAAAAATAATTCTCAATTCCTAAATATTTCATGGATTGATATGTTTTTCCTCCTTATCTCTTTAGTGATGAAAACCCAAATGCCTACTCTATAATGTAACTCTCTTAGAGTACTATTAGTAGATATGTGTTTTGAAAAAGTCTGAATCCTCGGGGAACTGAAATGTTATGATTTAAGGATGTGAAGGTATTATAAATCCCACCAAATAAATAAAAAAGTTGATCGGGAATAATTCTTTAGCATGAATCTAAGCTAAGCAGTATATCTCAACACTAGGTACTTAGCAACAAATTGAATGGTGGTTATTTGCTTCTTCACTATAGTGTATTAGCCTAAAATTTGAAGAGAATAGATGGGTTACATGGAGGTTTTATGCTTTCTTGATTTCTTGGCTACAATTTGTTTTCATGGAGTAGTAGGAAAACATATTTTCATAAAAATGCATGCATTATCCCTTGTTGCAATGCACTTGGTGCATTGAGTGTGATGTTATTTTATTGTACCAAATTCTACAAGATATGTTATTATTATTTATGGTACTACATAATGTAGATAGCTTAAGCGACTTACCTGAGGAGGACACACCACTCAAATTTGCAACCTCTAGTTCAATAAATGATGAATATAGATAGAGTGTCTTCCCCAAAGAGGACACACCCATCTATTTAGAAATGTTTATACTTTAAAGGGCACATTTATCATTTCCAACAACTTATTTATTGTGTGTAATATTTATAAGCATTTAGTTGCATATTTCCAACCTTCCATGATATGTAAAATACAATGGATATTCTACTGGAACAATTTTTCACAACATATATAATAAATAAAACTGAAATCTACACTACGAAGGTTAAATTCCTTTAGAGTCCAAAATATTTAGTTACTGATTTTTTGCTTATGCGTGAAATAGATAAAATGCGAAAAATAGAGAATAGTGAAATATAATCACACACCATACACAAAATAACAAAAATGTTTTCTTTTGGAAACCCTTAAGGGAGAAAACCCAACTAGAAGGTGAGGTTGCTCTACTCTCTTTTCTCTGATATGGAAATAAGGAAAGTACAGAGGAGAAGGAACTCTCTATGGAGTTACATGAGACTTGTTGGCATGTTTTACAGGCAGCGTATGCTTGACATTGATGGCAAGTACAACAACGATGATGTCTTGAGTACAGGAGCATGATCAGCAACGCAGTGATAATGGGGAGGAGCAACAACAATGATCGTTGGATCAACAATTCAGAATTCTCGATGGCTGTCAGATCTTAATGTAGATAAGAGGAGCACACAAATATGGAGGACAGATCTCAGGCGTTAGATCCGAGCACAGGGTCCGACCACCGTTGGATCTAGGAGAGCCTGCACATTCTTTAAAGTGATAGGAGAAGTGGGCGTACAAAATACCGAAAGCAGGAGGATCGTCCATCTTCGGGAAGGACACGTGGACACAGATCATCATTTCGCTGACTGGAAAGTCAAAGGTATGAAATTCTCCAGCATTTCACCTCCCGAAATCACGATATGCGAAATCACGAAATGATCTGAGCCGTCAGATCAAGGTTTGATCTGGACCATTGATCCCAGTCCATTTCGGAGTTTCACAGATCGAGAGTTGGAGATGTCAAAGAATATTAACCACAGGAATCCCAAAATCGCGATATGCGAAATTGCGATTTAATCGCAGCCGTCAGATCAAGATGTGATTTGGACCGTTGATTTGACTCCATTTCAGAGTTTCGTGGATCGAAACTTTGAAGTGACAAGAACACTGAACATCAAGAATGTCGAAATCGCGAAATGATCTGAGCCGTCAGATCAAGTGTTGATCGGGACCGTTGATCCCACGCCATTTCGGGGTTTCGGGGATCGCGACTTGGAGAGTCAAGATGCCTCATCTCCAGATTCACGAAATGTGAAATCACAAAAGCGCTTTTTGCATAAGGCTGTGATCACAACCCTTGGTCACAACAACAAGAGATGGAGGAAAGAGATAGAGAAACCAAGCTCCTTTTCGGGGATCGCGACTGGGAATGTCGAGACACATGGTCACACAAATGTCGAATTGTTGAATGTCGAAATGCCGAAATGAATGCAAGATCCCATGGACTCAATCCAACGATGCAGGTGAATTTGAACAAGATCGGAGGGCTATTGTAGCACGACACAGTGTAACTGCCAAAAACCACTGATGGTTTCTGCCAGAGGACTCGAAGACACTTTGGGGGTGATTGACAGAGGAGGTGAAGAGTCACTGGGAATCTTCAAGAGGGATGAAGATGTTCGTGGAGGCGATTGACAGCTAGATGAGCATTGAGGCTTGTAACTAGAAAAGAGAAGGTGAGCTCGATTGTCACAGAGAAGATGAAGAGTCTCAAACTTCCAGAGAGACAACATACAGTGATGTTGAACAAGTGGTAAACGACTAGAGAATATGAAGAGTCGTGATGATGATCAGACAGAGCACTCGAGTTGTGGAGGAATTTGGCGCAGAGTGAGCATGCAGAGGCATTACGAATATTGCATGCACAAAGACAACAGAGACTATAAGAATGCAGAACAAAGAAGAGATAGGTTGTTGTCACTGTGTAGGAGAATTTAGGTGTGTACAAGGAGGCAGAGCGCAGGAGCATAAATGCACAGTCGAGGAATGGTGCATTGAAAGGATATTGCGCATAGAGCATAAAAGGCAGAAGAATAGAAAGTGCTAGAGGTGTGAAGAAGACACTGATGAAGACAGGGAAGAGCAGTGTAACAGAACAATTACAAGGTTAGTAAGCCATTGAATAATTTTATATCGTTGTAATAAGTTTTAGTAACAAATAATTTATAATTCAGGGTGGTTGGGAGGTTCTAGGGAGGACTGGTGTCCTCGGGGGTTCAAGTGGGTTCTTGAACACAGGGAGTTGGTGCTTCCTTCTAGTTGGTGCTAGAGAAATCAGGGAGTTGGTGCGTCCTTCTAGTGGGTGCTAGAGAAAACAGAGAGTTGGTTCTCTTAGCAAGTAGCAGCTTGCAAAACTGAGGTTGTAGCCTCATTATGAGTTGGTTCTCATATGTATGATAATGTAAAGAATGTAACTATTACTTATCATATAAAGGAAAAAGAGGTTTTTACCCTATATGAGTTTCCTCGGGAAATATCTGTCTCTATGTTTCTCATATATGTGACTGGTGATGAATGTGTCAACGTTTATTTCCCTGCATGATTTTCATCATCATTGAGTGCCTTGTAAAGTTTTTAAAAGAAGCATAATTGTTTAAGTATGGTAACAACTGATTCACCCCCCCTCTCAGTTGTCCAACAAGACTTGTGGCATGTTACACTGTTACATAGCATTAACCCCCTTTGTTATTCTCCCTAATTTCTCATTCCGAGTTGTTCTTGTTTGTTATGGAACAAAATACAATAACATATAATGGAACCCCTTCTCCTCCTAGTGGCTCGATATTTAACATAGCTTGATAGCCATATAGAGGTAGGGTTTTGACTTCCTCAACCCTCAATTATGATAGGGTTTTGAGCCTTCTAGAATCATCTTGAAATTACATATGTTTCTAGTCCCATATGCGTGAGTAATAGGGGATGACGTGGCATCCTCTCATACCATGGTGGTTAACATGGTAGGTCAACTTAAGGGAGGCATAACTTTTGCATACAAGATTTGATTGAGGCGTTTGAGCCATCATTGGAAAGGTCTCGGAGTGTAGAACACCATGAAGTAATTTTGTGGAATTTTTGGGCACCAAAACCCCAAAAAGTGCCATTTTAATTCCTCAAAATGGCCCCAAAAGGTTTTAGACCCCAATTTCCAAACTAGTACTTGCCACTAAAAATGGCCCTGCAAGTTGATTACTCCATTTTTTTCACTTTGAAGGATTTGATATGGATGAAAAATAATATAATGATCCAATATAAATCATACCTCCCCATTTAGGGAGGCTTTTCATCCCCAAAATATTTACCGAATGAGGTGAGGAAATATTTCCTCTACCTTCTCTCTGGAGTACCACTTTGCTTTTTCTAGAAGTTGTCCTTTCAACCAAATTTTCCAAAGGTCATGTTTTCCCTATCTTGTAGTTTTGTATCTCTTATACAAAATTATTTCCTCTGCCAAATCCGCATGAGCATCTTGTGTTAATTCCTCTATGGAAGGTAGGACCTCCTCCTCTTCCTGATCCAACATAGAAGGCTCATAGAAATTGAGACTCTCCACATTCACTACTGAGTAAATGTGCATGTATGGAGGTAGACTGAGTCTATAGGTATTATCTCCCACCTTTTCCAATACCTTAAAAGGACCATACCATAAAGCCCTGGTATTCTTACCAAGACCCTGAAGTATTTCCTTATTCATTTGTAACCATACTCTATCTCCCACTATGAATGATCTCTTTGTTATATGCTAGTCATGTCTAGCCTTGTACTTTTCCTATGACTTCTTCAACATCTCTTGCACTTACAAATGAATATGCTTGATCTTCTCAACAATTTTTTCTTCTTTTCATGTATCTCTTGTGAGATCCTCCCTCATTCCTCCTTGTTTTCCATATACAACATATAATGGTGAAGGTGACAAATATCCAAAGAAATTTTCAAAGGGTGAATTACCAATAGAAGTGTGGACTGCTCTATTATAAGAGTGATGAATATAGACTAGATTTTCATCGCATGTCTTTGGATTCTTTTGTTTGTAACCCCTCAAAAGTAGCACCAAGATCTTCTTTAATACTTTTTTCTACCCATATGTCTATGGATGGAATGTTGTAGATCTCCTCAACTTAGTGTCCATATTCTACCACAATGTTGTCCAAAGCACACTGAGAACTTTGGTATCCCTATCTGAGATGATCCTCCTTGGTATCTCGAAGTGCACTCAGACATGTTCAAATAAGGTATTTGTTGCTTCTTGTCTGATGATGGTCTTTTTACAAGGCATGGGAATGCACATATTTTTGAACCTGCCAACTACCATAAATAGATATTCATGTCCCTTCCTGGTTGTTGGTAACCCTCCCACAAAATCCATGGAGAAACTTTCCCAAGGTCGAGTGGTACATGTAAGGGATGATATAGCTTGCTTCCTATTTCTTGGCTTGCTGGTACAACAAAGTATACATCCTCTAATACATCATGTTACATCTTTTTTCCTTTTGGGCTAGTACACATACCTTTGTAAGTTGGCAATTTTCTTCCCAACACCAAAATGTCTTGCAACCTTGGAGGTGTGATCCTCTCTGATAAGTTGCAATCGTTCACCTTTAGGGACACCAAACTTGTCAAGCTTGTAGAGTAAACCATTATGGAAATGATAGTCAACCTTGTTGTCACCATGTTCTATATGAATTTGGCCCTATGTTTTTTGAAAAACCTCCTTAAAGTCCTCTTATTTTGTGTATGCCTCTTTGTATGCATCATGGGTAAAAGGATCCATGTGCATCAAAGTTCCCCAAGATATAATATTGGATGTGGGTGGCCATGAAAAAATGTATGGAAAATTTTTTGTGATACCCTTATTATACTTTATAACAAAATTAAATTGGTGTAAGAACCCCATCCATTTGTAGGGCCTAATTTGTTGTAACTTACTCTGGTCCTGTAAATACTTGAGAAATTGGTGATTTGTGTGGATGATGGTATCCTTTCCCATTAGATAGCGGTTCCAGTTTTTGACAGCTTGTACCAAGGCATATATCTCCTTGTCATAGTTAGGGTAGTTGAGTACCACCCCATGAAATACTTCAGAATGATTGAAAACAAGCCTTCCTCCCTGCATCATGACTTCTCCCATGGCATATCCATTTTCTTCTATATCCACTTCGAAGGGCTTTTGGAATTTTGGTAGCACGAGCACTAGTGCTTGACTAATATTTATTTTCATATCATCAAAGAATTTATATTGATTCTTCCTCCACTGGAAACTCTTTCTACCCAATGTTATTGTGTGGAGTGGCGCAACTACTATGAAAAATGAAGGTATGAACTTTCACAAGTACTTTGTTTCCCCAACAAATATCCTAAACTCTGTGTAATTTGTAGGAACTGGCCATTTCATGATGGCCTCCATCTTGGTGGGATCTATCTCGAGCTCGCCTCCACTGATCACATACCCCAAATGTAATGTTCCCCAACCAAGCTAAGGTCCATTACGTGCAGAATTACACATAAATTAAATTTTTTCTGCTAGCGAATTTCATGTAGCTTACTAGATATGAATTACACACAGATTTAACTAATGCTTGATATCATTAATTAAATGCATCTACAACATTAATTTTAAATAACTCAACACAACAACATATAAATCCTTATTAAACACAAAGTGAATGCACAACCATTAAGCTCATAAATATAACACATAAAACAAATAAAACACTTATCTTTCAAGTCATTTGTGAAACTAGCTACTTGGGATGGACGTTCCACCAAACCATATAATTGTTGTTCCAAATATCAACAACAAATCACCCCTGAGTAGGGATAGAAATATACAAAATATGGTGGTCTCTCACTGTCCACTCAAAACTCAGAAAATCCCACAACCCACTAGTATTCTCCTATAGTTATCCCAATTTTCCACCATCACTCTTCCTCTCAGCCTACCCAACCCAAATATTGTATCCCTTAACTTCTCTCATTCCATTGAGCATTCCATTCATTTATCAGGGTCTCTTTGGAACAAGTAACCAGGAATATCACTATTGGGAAAATCAAGGGAGCTAACTACTAGGAAAAATGCCAGGAAAAATAGCAACAATCACTTGTTGTTACAGTGCAACTCACACAAGATTTCACTCTTCATGAATGAAAACCTAGCTCTTCAGTCTTCTGCTCCAAATATTCTCCAAAATTCACCCTCTATGGTTGCTCCATATCAAATGCTCTTCTTCCCTATTCTTTGCTTCTTGTTCATGCCAAACATGACTCTCCAAATATGCATGTTCTCCCTATACAAATTTCCTCTCTTTGCTTTCTTGCTTGACTTACACACTTCCCCAAGTTGATTTTACTCAACCCCATTCTCTCAATAAATATGGGATGTGACTCCTCAAACCCACCCTCTTACATGTATTCAATGATTGGCTTTGGAAACACTCAATCATAAATTAGAATTTTAATACATAATCATAATAAAATTTAGGAATGTGGGTTGAATTAATAGACATGGGTAATCCCCCATCGGACCCCTCTTAGACACTCCTAGACATTCCCCTATATTTTGGATTAATCATTCCCAATCTCTATCCATGTCCTTTTAGCAGCTAGCACCATATTTTATTTATCAAAATTCAGAAATACAATTTGCATATACATCACTTGGTCGTGGCCACATTTCATATCTACATTATGCATTAATTAAACTAGGAGTATAGTGGGGACATTACACCAGATACACAAATTTGAATGCTAAGAAAACTCACATTTCTTGAGATTGCAAAGCAATTGATGCTTATTCAAGGTCTCTAACACCTGCATATGATGTGAGATGTGATCCTTCCAAGTAGCACTATAAATCAATATATCATCCAAATAGACAATAACAAATGAATCCATATAAGGGTGCAAAACATCATTAATCAGTCTCATAAATGTAGCGGTGTGTTGCATACACCGAAAGACATAACTAACCACTCATACAAACCTTACATTGCCTTGAAGGAAGTATTATAGGTATCTTCTTCTTTGACTCACACTTGGTGATATCGTGATTTCAAATCCATATTAGTTAAGTACTTGGAATGTTGCATCCAGTCCACCAGATCATCAATCCTAGGAAGAGGGTACCGATTCTTCAGTGTAATATGGTTCAATTCCCTGCAATTGATACACATTATCCAAGTCCCATCCTTCTTGGGCACAATTATGATGGGTGAGGTACTTGGTTGAATCATACCATGCTCCAACAATTGTTGCAATTACTTCTTTACTTCAATTGATTCCAGAATGAATTGTCTATACAGCCCAATATTTGGCAAGGGGGAGTCTAGAAATAATTGTATTTCGTTCTCCACTTCCCTCTTAGGTTGTATCCCTTTAGGCTCCTGGAACAGTACCTTATGTTCCTTTAACAAATCCTCCTATTCATTTTTCTTCTCCTTAGTACATCCTTCCAAGGATGTCTTTACTTTTAACAACTCTTTACCAGATTGATTTTCCCTTAGGAAAAGTAAAAAATATTTCTTGCTAGAGATGATCAATTTCTTAGATTCATTAGCACTTACCGCTGGAATTTTTTATTTTCCTTTGTGCATGTTGATGATGAAGGATTTCCCATCATTGATGAGGTGGTACTCATTGGATCTTGGCATGAATATAGCATCCCTCATATACATATAGGGGATTCCAATCACTACTCATCATACATATAGTGGTATCATGTCCAATTATCCTTCATCTATAAAATCAACACTTACAACAAATATAATCTTGCATTGCTTTGTTATCTTGATATCCACATCCTTGTTTACCCAACCCAATGGATAGGGCATATGATGATCGTGAACCTCCAATCCAAGCTTGTTGACCAGATCCACTGCTATGATATTAGCCTGTGAACCAAAGTCGAAAATAGCATCTATCTTGGTCATCTCCTTTTCTTAGTATTGATGAAGGCTACTGGGATTCACCTTCTTCTGCACATATGTGCATATAGTATTTTTATCCACGTTAGAGCTACTTTCATTCTGATTTCTCAAATATATGGCTAGAAGGTTCTTTTTCTTTCTGTCCTTCTTGTGGTTCTCCAGGTTCATCTCTGGATGTAATTTCCAACACTTTCCCTCAGTGTGGCCATCAATGTTGCAATGATTGCAATGGTTGCTGGGATTTTTTCACTTATGTGTAGCGGTTTTTGTTTTCTTATATTTTTCCCCTTTCCTCTTCTTATTCCCCTCCTTGGAAAATTTTATGTGATCTTTTTTCTTGGAACCACTTGGATGCCCTTTCTTTTGGCCTATGTTTTCAAAATATTGTGCATGTACACATTCCTCATCCACTATATTGGATTGAAGAGAAACACCTACTTTCGTAGATGACTATGTAAACCCCCCAAATACTTGAGGAGTAAATTTGGGTTCTTGGGAGAGATACCTCGCATGATGGCCATTTTTTAAAACTTAGTGGTGTACCCCTATAAACTCTATCCCCGCCTATGCCCAAATTAGTGCCATTGGATCCATTGGTCCTCCACATACTTGATAGGGTAGAATTGGGAATTGATGAGGGTTTTGAAGTCCTCCCACCTAGTTACTAGTGGACCACCCTCCAACCTAAGTGTTTATGTATGGATTTCCCACCAGGTTAAAGCATGGCCCTCTAACTTCAATCTAGAAAATGAAATGTTTTTCTCTTCATCTATGTTACACATTATTTTCTTCATACCTATGACCATTAATGATGTAAACCTATATGTTGCCTTCAAAGGGGTCAGTGGCCTGAGTTCCTGAAGAACGAAGGGAGAAGAAATTTTGTTGAGAAAAGAAGTTGCATTCTCCTTTGTAAAAACCCTATTAAAGAGGATGTTCGCAGGTTGCTATATAGGCAGGGTGTGAAAATGCCTGATTTTCGCAGGATGCACCATAGCTAGGTCGCAAAGTGTTCGCAGGTTGCTATATAGGCAGGGTGCGAAAATGCTCATACGTGGGAAAAACGAGCATCTTCTCGATGCTTCTATAAGGAGAAACGTCCATGGTGAGGTGGCATCCGAATGGTTTGGATCTTACTCGCTTTCATGATTTAGTGGGATCATCCTAACCTCCTCACCTTA
Source organism: Picea glauca (assembly GCA_000966675.3). Taxonomy (NCBI): domain Eukaryota; kingdom Viridiplantae; phylum Streptophyta; class Pinopsida; order Pinales; family Pinaceae; genus Picea; species Picea glauca. Next base: position 889,399 of record JZKD02S1720910.1, read on the forward strand.
TCCTCTTCAACTTATAATAGGAGAGGAGCTCTCATGGAGAAAGTTAGCTTTTAGGATTAGCTTGGATTGGATTGAGCTTTGGAGATTGTTAGCTTGGCTAGATGAGCCACTTTGTCAAGATAGATTGTGAATATTATTAGATCTATGCTCTCAGAATTCTTGGAGTGGAAGTCTGTGGGGAACGAAGGATAGTTGGAAGGGACCTTACAACATCAAGGTCATGGTTGTAATCTCTCTTTCACATTTAATATGATACAGTAATATAATTCTTTCCTATAAAGATTGTTGTGTTTTATTGTATGATTTCTTGATCACATACATAGGTTTATATTGAATTTATGCTATTACTATCACTTTGGTTGGTTGCGTTCTTTTGCAGGATCATCATTATATGAGTGTTGGAATGGAGCTAGGATGGCGATGGCGAGAGGAAGCGACGTTTAAATGGTATGTCACCTATCCCTCTTTAATTAGTAAATTCAATATCTAAAACTTAAGGAAAGCGTCATGTTCTGGCGTCTTTTGTTCTAGATCTAGGTGGATCTAGGGAGATCAGTTAGTGTCTACACCTACCGATTTATCCAATAACAAAATTGGCGACTCCACTGGGGAACGGATTGTTTCCTAGTTAGTCTAGTTTCCCTTACTTTGATTGCTTGATTTCTCGTCTCTGAGTCTGTGGGAGATCCATCCAGACTCTCTAGATCTGAAAGTTCACTTAGAGTCTTTGTCCTTTTTCCAAATTCCTTTTGATTACAGACATTCCTTCACTTCACCTGTATACATCTTGTGAAAAACTTTGATTTTCGCACCTCACTGTTTAAACCAGTGTGACATCTCCGCACCCTACCCATTGCTAGTCTGTGAAAACGGTTGATTTTTGCACTATAATACACTGTTAGCTTGAGAATTTGTTTGTTAAAAAAAAAAAATTGGATTGGGTCTTGTTATCTTTTGATGCCCAGTTTTGCTTTGATCAGCTGGATTGAACTTTTGGAGCCTATATTGATCTGTTTAGAGTCTGCTTGACATTCTTTGAGTTGATTTTAGCCATCTTTGTTGTGTTTGGTTTTGAAGGATTAGTCTCTTTCTTTGAGTGTCTTTCAATTACAAAACGTGTGTTTTCTTTAGGATTGTTTAGGGAAAGATCAGATTTCTTCTGAATAGTTCGATTTAAAAGAAAACTTTTAGTTTGGGTTTCTTTGTTTTAAGAAAGTTCATTATTGCTTTTAGTGAAATTTTTGAAACAAAAAGATTTAATTTCTTTCTTTATATTAGATTGGGGGCATCCTTGCATTTGAAGTAGTGAAATTGCATGATTCTTGGCATTTTTTGGTCTTAAATTCTGAAAAATTTCCCCCCTCATGGCCTTGGGGGGGGCATGAATCGTGTATTGGTGTACAGTCTCTTTGTATCATTTCTTGAAGATATTGATATTGATGAGTTTTAAAAATTTGGGACATTATGCATATGGGAATGATGAATGTTTTCTCCTTCTCGTAGCATAGCTTTCATCGAAATCAAAAGATTGCATCTTCATCTCTTTGCATAACTTTCGAGTCAGTCAAAACACCATATTGTCCACGCCATTTTCCTTTTGAGTAACAACAGCCTTAAAAATAAAACGCTTATAAAAATTGATTAGACATTTTAATATTTTATGGTAGCAAACCTACATTAGATTAGTTGTAGGGCTTTGGAATAGGTGTGAAAGATAACTTTCCAAAGCTGCAAACAAACATAGTATCTTGTGATAGGGAGATTTAAATCCACTTACTACATTTTGTCCTGGGAAGCCCTTCTCACACAAGGATCAATCACGAGGTCGCATTGATACTGGCAAAGTTACTCACCCTGCTTTGTTGGTATTGGTGTAGATATTGCGCGTATTATGGGTGTCGCTTGAGATGGATACCCACAATGATCAGTGGAAGCATTTCAAGTTGATTTTGGGCTAGATACCCTTCCCTTGCGCGTGGATCGGACTGTTGATTGTTTCCCCAGGAATCATTGTAGTAGTTGGTACCCTTAGTGGCCTATATTTTTAGGGCCTTTACACAAGGTGAATGTGGAGGGGCAAGTCTTCACGGTACCTGGAATCGATGTTGGCCAACCTCACTCGAGCTCCTTGGAGGGTATACCCATGTTTATGTGTGGGAGATTGCACCAGGGTGTAAGTCCGTTAAGTAGGTCGTCAACATAACTTTTCCACCTGCTCTATCTCATCCCCTTCTTAATTTGTTCCCACGACATTGGATTTCATCACCAACTAGTGAGCTCATTGTGAGAAGGTTTTGTTTGCTTGCTTGCTTACTAGATTTTTAGCGTGTGTTGTTTGTTTTTCCTAGTGGACTCTAGATTGGTTCTTTATTTTAATGGCGTCAGTTCCTGAAATGACCAATGAAGAAACCCCTATTGCAGGGGAACCTTTTGTTTTTCCTTCTTATGGGAACATTGGTCCTCCTCACATCGCTACTTTGAGCCTTCCGGGTCTCACAATTGGATTGTCGGTGTAGTTGTTTTCCACTCAGGTAATCCCAAATGCAGTAAGTGCTTCAGTCGTAAGCACTTCCCCCCAAGAACATCAACCTCATGTTGATCCTTCACCTTCTTCACCAGTAAGATCTTCTTCGCCTTCTTCACTTGTAAGGTCCTCTTCCGTTTCATCTTCTTCACTGAGTGAAAACTATGAAGCTAGTAACCCGATGGCTAAGAAGAAGAAGAATAAGAAGAATAAGAAGAAGAAAAATAAGCAAGGATCCAAACTTCCAACCACTTCCATACATATTGGAAAACAACCAGTTACCGTTAATCGTGTTGGGAGTGTTGATGATGTCAAGATCACCCAAACAACTCATAAGCCCAAGTACCCTTGCAGGATTTGTAAGGGTAGCCATCTTCTTAAGGATTTCCCTAGTCTATCCAAGGTTATAGAAGTATGGTCTACACACCCTGACCAACCCATGTCATCAACCTCTCAACAACATGTTGATGACCTCCCGTCAACTAGTCACGATATCGTTGGGAAGAAGAAAAGTAGAGTCAATTTCCCATGTATGTTATGCAAAGGGATTCATCTAACTCACCTTTCCCTCATATGGATGAAGCCTCAAAATTACTGGAAGACGTGACTATTTCACAGCCTCAACTTCCATCTGCTTATCGTAAGTTTTCTCTCAACCCCCCTGTAGTTGATGGAATGATCACTCTAGACCCATCGCCAGTCAATCCAATTGATCATGTCGTCAATTTGGTCACGTCCTTAATTGAACCAGTTGACAAATTGGTCGATCTAATCCCATCCTCGGTTGATCCCACTCTCCCATTAGAGAGTGTCACCCAAGTGGTTGATCTGTTTCCACCTGTCAACCCCATTCTCCCCTTGGATAATGCAACCCAAGTGGTCGATCTGATCTTGTCATCGATCGATCCTACTCTCCCGCTAGAGAGTAAACCCAATAATTCCCATGTTTTTCTCGTTGATACAGAATCTACCATGACGGGGGTTATTCCTCCTTCTCCCATGGAACCCCCTACAAGTAATGAGGCCATCCATTTTGATTGGGGCGTGCTAATTGGACCTCGTCTTCCCTCTCACATTCCTTTCTAGATTACAGTATAGGTTTGTGGTCGAGACGTTCCTTAGACAATGATAGATGAAGGTGCATCCGTTAGTATTTTTTCCTCTTTTGCTTGGCAAGCTTTGGGTTTTCCTCAGCTTGTGTCGGTTACGCAAAATCTGTTATCTTTTAACAAAAGAACTAGTCAACCTTTAGGGACCCTTCCTTAGTTTCCTATAACTTTGGGAGGGAAAATTGTCTTTATTGATGTCATGGTAGTCCAAGAACCCTTGGATTTCGCTTTTCTCCTTGGGAGAGACTATGTCTATGCCATGAAAGCTATTGTGTCCACTTTTTTTCGTGTGATATATTTCCCGTGCGATGGAAGAATTGTGACTATTAATCAACTTTCATTTGTTAGTCCTGACTTGACCTCGATGACTCCCTTAAATGGTTCGTAAATGAAGTCGGTGTCACCCTTGCAACAGGTCAATTATGTGGCATTGTCTCCCATGGATTCAACTTTAGGTGACTTAGATCCAGTAGTTGACATGGTTATCTCTTCGATAGGGTCTTTAAAGCCTGATCTCCTTACCCCTATCGGAACCCTCAACATGTGTTCCTTCCATCTAGTGAAGATATCTTGGAAGCCATGACCGATTTTTGTCCCTTGACATGGTTTCCTTCCGAAGCATTGTCCTCTTGGAATCCATGATCAAGGAGAGAGTTTCGAGGATAGTTTTTGCGTCTCTGAGGAAACCTCGTTAAAAAATGAAACAGAGGTCTTTGAGCATGGTTTTTTGATTTCAAGCTCGTTAAAAAATGAAACCACTTACGAGGATAGTTTTTTCGTCTTTGTGGCAACCTCGTTAAAAAATGAAACAGAGGTTACGAGCATAATTCTTGTTTCTGTGCCAAGCTCGTTAAAAAATGAAATAGTTTTCCCCCTCTCTATTTGAGTCATGTCCTTCGTCTAGTATTTGAAGCTTCATTTCATTCTCCTTTGCAGTTGGATGAAATGAAGCTTGGGGGGCATTTGCCTCAGCCTCTAGAATTCATGTTGAAGTTGAGCAGCTAGCTTCTTAAGCTGGGGGCTAAGTACCAACCATGCAAATTCATGGATAATGCGTTGGGAAGTTCAAGCATAGTTTTTACTTTGGTTCAAGCTTGTGTAAAAATGAAACCACCTACCTCAAGCATAGTTTTCTGTTGGTTCAATCTTGTGTAAAAATGAAACCAGGTCCAAGCATAGTTTTGTTTAGTTTTAAGCTTGTGAAAAAATAAAATCTATCCCAAGCATAGTTTTGTTTTGTTTTAAAGCTTGCGTAAAAATGCAAACAATCCCGAGCTTAGTATTTGTTCTTTCTCATGATCGTAAATCAATGAGAATGTAACCAAGTATAATTTCATCACTTTTTCAGATTCGTAAAGGTTATACAAAAAAGGAACCCCCTAGAGTTCCCTTTAATCTCTTTTTAGACTCTCTAAACATGAAAAGATTGTCGAGCGACCTTGTTCTTTTCATGCTCGTTAAAGTATTTGAAGAAAATGTTTGTTGAGAGATAGTTTATCTCTTTTTTGGTCTCATCAGACTACGTTACAAAAAAGGAACTGGGAGAGTTCTCTTTAAGTGTTTTTTCAAACTCTCAAAACATGAAAAACCCCCGAGTTTTCTATCTTTGGACTCGTTAAACAAACATCGAAAGGCCCTTATGGGACTGAACCACTCTTTCCTAGGGTTCGTTAAACATACTCCGAGGGACTCATCCAAAGGATGAGCTTACATTTACAAGCATATGTTATCCTCCTCCAGCTTGCGTAAAAATAAAGAGGTACTTGCCAGAAATGGTGGGGGGAAATTTGGGAAAGAAATGTGTCTAAACCTGTATTCCATGGAAGAGTCGCTTTTGAACATGACACCCTTTCACTCGCCTTGTGTCTAGTTTGGAAAATCCACTCATCTCTTGATCATACTCCTTATAGGATTACCCGTTGGTCTGTGATCCCTATTGTTGAGTCAGTATTTCCAAGACAGTTGTCGTGTCGTCAATATGTTCAAAGAAAAGTTCAACCTGGAAAGCCTTATGTTGCGTCGGCCATTTATGCAGTCCTTAAGCCTTATATTGTGTCGGCCATCCCTAAGTCATTCTTGAGTTACTAGTTACTCTGATCTACACCAAATCTTTTTACCCGTTTCGTGTCATTGATGGGGGATACATTAAGGCCCTTCTGTGATGAGTCTTTTCTTGTCGACTTCAACTCATTATCTAGGAATTAGACTTAGAAACTAATTGGTACCTTGGAACTTGCATGCCTCAATGGTAGGTTTCCTCGCTTTCGACAATGGGTTTTCATTATTGACCCTTGATCGGTAGATTCCACTGAGTGTTCGACTTTAGCTCATTAATTCACATTCGTTGGATTGTACTAGTGTACCTTGGGAGTCATTGACATTAATGGTGATTTCCCTCGTGATTATTAACGGTATACACTAATGAATGGTAATCAAGTGGTTTCTACCATGTTTGACTTCGACACATGTATTCTCATGGTTAGATTCGTACTATAGAGTGGTGGAGATGAAGACCCTAGATCTTTTCTGACAGATTCAAGTTGCATTGGAGTATATTCAGTTTGTACTATTGCATAAGTCCATATTGTATGTCTCATGGCTATGTTCAAAATTGAGTCTTTAACACATAGATCCACAGTGTATTGTTGGTGGCTATGTTCATATTTGAGTCATAATGGCATGGATCCACAATGTATGTTTGGTGGCCATGACCTGTATTACTTGACATGGATATTTGCATGTTAGCATTTATGCTTTGATTCTTTTGTATTCTGAGTATGGGAATGCCTACCTCAATGATGATATATTATTGTACTGTATTTCCTTGTTTTTTGGCAGGTTTCCGACCGATTGTTCCTTGTTCCCTACACACACTCGACAAA
>JZKD02S1720910.1:895963-908605 GCA_000966675.3 Picea glauca
CCTACACACACTCGACAAAGTATTTCAGCTATCACTCTGTTCTAACTTCATACTTTGGGGGGCTCTCTGTTACACATTATTTTCTTCATACCTATGACCGTTAATGATGTAAACCAATATGTTGCCTTCAGAGGGGTCAGTGGATTGAGTTCCTGAAGAAAGAAGGGAGAAGAACTTTTCCTAAGAAAAGAAGTTGCATTCTCCTTTGTAAAAACACTAATAAAGATGATGTTCACAGGTTTCTATATACACAGGGTGCGAAAATGCCTCATTTCCACAGGCTGCACCATAGCTAGGTCGTGAAATGTTCGCAGGTTGCTATATAAGCAGGGTGCGAAAATGCTCATATGTGGGAAAAACAAGCATCTTCTCAATGCTTCTAGAAGGAGAAACTTCCATGGTGAGGTGGCATCCTAATGGTTTGGATCTTACTCGCTTTCACGATTTAGTGGGATCATCCTAACCTCCTCACCTTCTCCTCTTCAACTTATAAAAGGAGAGGAGTTCTCATGGAGAAAGTTAGCTTTTGGGATTAGCTTGGATTGGATTGAGCTTTGGAGATTGTTATCTTGGCTAGATGAGCCACGTTGTCAAGATAGATTGTGAATATTATCAGATCTATGCTCTCAGAATTCTTGGAGTGGAAGTGTGTGGGGAACGAAGGACAGTTGGAAGGGACCTTACGACATCAAGGTCACGGTTGTAATCTCTCTTTCACATTTAATATGATACAGTAATATAATTATTTCCTATAAATATTGTTATGTTTTATTGTATGATTCATTGATCACATACATAGGTTTATATTGAATTTATGTTATTATTGTCACTTTGGTTGGTTGCATTATTTTGCAGGATCATCATTGTATGAGTGTTGGAATGGAGCTAGGATGGCGATGGAGACAGGAAGCGACGTTTAAACAATATGTCACCTATCCCTTTTTAATTAGTAAATTCAATATCTAAAACTTAAGGAAAGCGTCATGTTCTGGTGTGTTTTGTTCTAGATCTAGGTGGATCTAGGGAGATCAGTTAGTGTCTGCACCTACCGATTTATCCAATAATAATCTATATGGTGAATGTTAAATTAAACTTCTAGGTGTTGCAACCAATGATTCAATTTTAATGCATCGATCTCACCTTGGTATGGCTTGATGTCCACTTTCACTTCTATATTAAATAGGGACTATGAAGGGTTAATGAAACTCGAACTCGGTTTCTCTTTCCTGAGTTATTTTTGTGACTCATTTTTTGGGTCTTCATTATCTCCCGACTTCCCCTCTGATCCGATATTTCAATTAGAGCCTCCAACCTCTCCAAAAAATATGATCTTGCTTGTTAGAGCCGCCATGAGGAGGTTCATATTGCGGTTTATATCGGTGAAATGTGCTTCCAACCTCTCAAATTTCTCTTCTACTGGATCTCGAGGGTTGTTATGAAAAAACTCATCAACCATGGATAGGGTTTCTACGACTTCTCTTTAAGCCAATTTGTGTCCTACAAATTCCCAAAAACACCCAAAGAAAACCCGATTTAATACCAATATGATCTGTAAACTTCCATGGATATTCCATTGGAATAGTTTGTCACAATAGATATAATAAATAAAACGAAAATCTACACTATGAAGGTTAAATTCATTTAGAGTCCAAAATATTCGGTTATTTATTTTCTACTTATGCATGAAATAGATAAAATACATAAAATAGAGAAAATTAAAATACAATCACATGCCATCCACAAAATAACACAAAGATTTTATCTAGGAAACCCTTGCGGAAGAAAACCCAACTAGAAGGTGAGAGTGCTCTGCTCTCTTTTCTATGATATGGAAATATGGAAAGTAAAAAGGAGAAGGCAGTCTCTATGGAGTTACCCGAGACCTATGGCATGTTAGGATACTACATAATATCAACCCCCTCTATTATGCTCTCTAATTTCCCACCCCCATTTGTTCTACTCTGAATCTTGATATGGAACAAAATACAAAAACATAGAATCAAACCCCTTCTTCTCCTAGTGGCCTGGTATTTAACATAGCCAAATACCCATCTAGGGGTAGGGTTTTGGCTTCCTTAAACCTCAATTGTGATAGGGTTTTGGACCTTCTAGAATATTCTTGAAATTATATACGTGGCTAGACCCATATGTGTGAGTAATAAAGGTTGACATCGCATCCTCTCGTACCATGGTGGTCAACAGAGTAGGTCAATTTGCAGGAGGCATAAAGTTTTCATACGAGATTCGATTAAGGAGTTTGACTCACCGATAGAAAGGTATCAGAGTGTATAAAATTGTTAGGAGTGGCGATGCAATATTCGAGGCACCTGAACCCCCCAAAATATCATTTTACTTCCTCAAAAGGTTTTAGACCCCAATTTTCCAAATTGGGACCTACCACTAAAATGGCCCTCAGCTGATTCCTCCATTGTTTTTCACTCTGAAGGCATCAATATGGATACAAAATAATATAATGATCAAATCAATCAAGCTACATGAATTTTTTTTTATTATCATTTCTTTCTTATCCCTTGGATTGTGTTCATCTTGAGTTGACCCATTATATTCCTTTATAAAAGTCAATTGACCAACATAATACATTAATCCATTTTTCCTTGAAGTTCTTATGTTATCTTGTTGTTCGCGTTATTTTTCTTGATTCTGGGTTAATTTATATTTATTCTAGTGTGCTTAACCTCTCATATAGGATTTGTTGGTTGAGATGTTCAGATATACATCATTTGTTATCTAAGCATCATTCTATACTTACTCATTCTTTATATTTTGGTTCTAGGCTTAGTACCCCACTCAACGGTCTCCTCTTTCAGTAATAGAAGTTCACATCTAGTTCTTTCGTGTGTTCCCTCCCACATTGATCTACATTTGTATATACTTTCCTCATTCTACCTAAAATTTTTTTTCATAACTAAAGTGGGGGCCTTGTGCCAACAAGAATACATCATTAGATATGGTTCGTGGAGCCTATCCCTCCCACCCATATCTCACTTTATTTGTTTTAAGTTAGTTATTTAGTTTGTCTCAATTCTATTTTCTTGGCATTCCTTCCTCTCCAAGCTCACAACCTTTTAGCTTGGAGGTTATTTCGCATTATTGGCTCACACTAGACCACTTTACACCTTTATCTTGTGAACTAGGGTTTTCATCTTCCCTCTCAATGCTTGCCATCCATCCAACCAATGTTCTAGGGTTCTTTAGCCTCGACAATTTTTAGCTCTCAGATCAATATTGGCTCCTCGTAAGGAATCCTCATTAGAAGAGGCTAATGTTTTAGAAATCCATTGACTAATTTTTGTTTCAAGAATCATGGACTAACCATGTTAATCTTATAATTGGTTGAGTTGTTTTGGTTTCTAGATTTACAAGTAGGACAATTAAACTTTCAACACATTTTTAAAGAAACCTTACTTGATAGCATGGTTGAAAAGATGTTTCATGTGAAGCATAAAAAAGGGACTTCGAAGTTTTAAGATCTAAATTGTCATGAGAGAATTTGAAAACTTTCATCATGTTAATGACACATCATTATAAATTCCTTTTAGAATGTTTCCTAACACACTTATAGTGATTCTTTTATAATTGTTAAATTCCTTTGATTAAAATTCCATACACTAGTAGCATAATATTGATGTAAGCAAAATAAACCAAGGTTGGGTAGGGAGGAATATTTATATGGCGAGTTGTAATTGGAGGGCTTCTAAAATTTCTCTAGCTTTGAAATTTGGGGATTAAAATCGGTTTGACGATGTATTTGTGCAATAATGTTGGAGGCTAGAATGTGCTCGTGTTAAGATATTTGGAACACGTTATGTTGGTGGATCATCACAACAATTGGCTTCATGGAAAATTTCCATGAACATTGAAAAATACATTTGAGGCTTCGGATAGGATGTCAAATCTATTGAATTTCGATCTCTCACCTTTGAGTTACAAGGGGAGATTACTGAGGTCTCTGGTTTCATCCAAAGAATTGATATTTATTACTCATAATGAAAATTATTTGAGTGGGAGAGTCACATCGAAGTTGGAAAACAATCTATTTGTGCATATTTGTATCTCAATGAAAAACATTTAATAGGCACAACAATTTTTCTAGATATTTTTTGTAGGGGATTAAGAGGTGTCTAGCACCATGGAATAATATATAGGGGCTTTGTTATGAAGGTTTTAATATCATAACTACTCTTGGCATCAGTTCTTGCAATGTTGAATTATCAATGACAACAAGCCATTATTATTCTTCTATAGCCTTAGAAGTGTTACATGGCAATGCCCTCATTGAGATGCATGTGAAATGTGGGAAATTATAGGATGCACACCAAGTCTTTGATGAAGCTCCTAAATGTAAAGTTTTTGATGAAATTGTTGAACATAACGTGTTTGCCAAAAATGTTGGGGAAACCTTAATAATAGCATGTTCTAATATCAAAACATTACTTCAAATCATGGTAAATTATCTCATAGGGAAAACCTTAATCTTGTGGGTGAATTCCATAGATTTCATGGTAGATATAAAGCACAAACTAGAGCTCATGATGTGGATCAATAACACCTTATGTTTGATGGTAAACAACTTGATGATCATTCTATGTTATCCGACTACATCATATGAAAAAATACAAATATTACTTTGGTCCTATGCTTGCATGGAGGAGTGGTGGGAAACAAGGTTCCTTCATCCTTAAGGCCCATTTATTTCAAGGTTGTAGTTAAAATCAAATCCTCTTCTTCAAATTCTCAAAACCCTCCTTTGCCTAGTGTGCATATAGTGGAGAAATCTGAAGAGGTGCCAATGTTGGAGGTCACAAAACTACTCTCATTTTATAAATCATCTTTAATAATTTGCAAATTCAATGGTTTTTTACCCTCTATACCATACTTGTACTAATGGATCTATTCAACCTAGATGAATTATTGTGAGCTATATCTATGCTCCAAAGGTTTCCTCTGTTAGAAATAATAGGTGTGCTCGTTTAAGCATAGACAATATAGCAATATAGTCACCCAACCATAGGCCGAAGCCACCATTGAGAACCTTAACCTCAACAGAGAATAATTCCGGAAGAAAAACCTATTCCTAGTATCCAATAAAGGTAGTGTATCACTCTCCAGAGTTAGCATACCAAGAATAAAGTCCAAACCATAACCAAGAGAGAGTCTAAGACCGAAACCGAAAATACAAGTTGGAGTAGCTGCAGCTACTCTCCAGAATTTTGCACAACTAAATTTCTGCAATTGCGAGCTATGTGTGTCCAAACGAGCTCTGGCATCCTGTATTTATATTGTTCCTCCTTAGCTTTCTGGGCCGACTTCTCATTCTGGAGGCTAAAAACTCAATATTAAACATTTCCTTTAGCCAACTTGTCTTCTAGGGTTAAGTCCAATGCTTTAAGGTTTCTTTTTGCTTCTGGAATATTCTATTCTTGTCAGGGTTACACGTGGAGGTTAATACCTCCCGAAACTACCATAATATCAACACTCCCTCCTAGCTAGGGAGATATTGAAGGAAATGGTCTTGAGCACAAATGTACCATTCAATTGGTAGAATCATCATAGCCATACAGACTATCTCATGATTAGATCACGAGCACCATCATCTCTATCAGTATCATATGATAGCATCAACTTCATCATCTCTCAAATCCATACTCCATCTGAGTAATTATGCATGGTGTTTAATAAGTCACTCACTCCACAGAGTGATACAATAACCATTCTTCTAATCTGGACACATGTCCTAGAAGAATAACTATTCAAACAGATGTTGGAATCCACACCATGGGCTACAAAGACTATTCTTCTAATCTAGACATATGTCCTAGAGGAATAAATTTCTTGGACCATTTTCCGTCTGGAGAATGTATGTCCATCAGCACACTGACTATCCATCTAGCTGATAATAATTTTCAACACTATTGATAGTCTACATGGAAATCAGAACAATGTCATTCAATAGAACATAACTGTGTCTATCCATAGTAGTATATAACTACTATACAGTGGTACACAACCACACCAAGTAGCACACAACTACTTAATCAGTGACACATAGTCAAAACTAGTGGAACACATCCACCATAGTAGCATACATCTATTATCCAGAGACACACAATCTCCATTGAAATCATATCATCTGATATCAACCTGCATAAAACAATATCTTGATATAAACTGAGTCATCTTGGCCATTCTTCCACTCACATCTGTGAGATCTGGAAGAGCATCTGCCCTTTGAATGTAAAACATAAGCCATGGGCTATCTAGACTATTCTTCTCAGACATAGAAGAATAATTGTCCCTAATTTCTGAGCTTGGACCATTCACCTAACTAGGCCATTCCTCCAACACTAGTCATAGTGCAACCTGGAGAGAATGAATCTTCCCTAGGGAATGCATGTCCCTGATTGTTGAACCTACACCATTCACCTCATTGGGCCATTCCTCTGACACTAATAATAGTGCAACCTAGATAGAATGAGTCTTCCCTAGGGAATGACTATCTAGACCCTTTCCTAATGGAAATGATTGTCCCGCACCAACCTCCAAAATGAACCATTCTTCGAAACTACTCACAACTATGAACTTCAAAAGAGTGACTACCCAACGAGGAAAACCATTCTACTTGACCACTACTCAGAGTGACTGCCAAGAAGAATGATTGTCCTAGACCATTGCCCCACACTAGACATAAGGGGAATCGTTGTCTATGGTACATCAACAATCTATATGTCCGATATGGACCATTTTCCGAACAGGAAAATGTCTGTATGTCAAAAATCTCAAACCACTTTCCAAACTGGAAAGGAACTTCAAATATCGAACCATTTTTAAAACTGAAAAATGATTTTCCATAAATCAATAACACATCAGTACTCTCTCCCAACCTAGGAGTAATCTCTTCCTTTTTCAATAAAGAAGTCATCTCCATGATCCCCAGCTTGTTTCTTAAGTACGCAAAAACTTTCATCTTGGACAGAGGATTTACCAAAATATTTGTTATCTTCTCATCTGTGGAGATATATTGGAGAACCAATTCTCTTTTCTAGAATTCATCGTAGAGAATGTAATTATTGTCAATGTACTTTGGTTTGTCATGGAACACTAGTTTTCTCTGAAGGCTTCATATGGCTCGGATCATTACAATATATCGTGGTCGAATTCAACACTTTTGTTTCCTGCTAGCTCATGACATCGTGGAAAGGCTCAAACTGAAACATATCCAAGTAGAACTTCTTCTGTCATCATGAGAGTTTTCCCCAAACTTCTGAGTAACTATTATGATACATTACCTTTGTCATAGAAATTTTTCACCACGCTTCTGTTGTATATGAGATACTATGCATCAAGTTGTTTGAATACATACAAGGTCTTCTTATATATGCATACATGGGTCTTATTTCTGGTATAAGATTCTTTCTCACTTGCTCTATTGGGAAGAACAATCTTTTACATGTAAATTCCAATCCATGGATACTACAAGAGGTATATCTGGAACAAGTTGTTGTCATAGTCTTCTCCCTTTTTATGGAAGAACCTCTGAGTCTTGAAATGCTTCCATTCATAAGTATTTTTCACATTTTTCTATAGCATAACTTCCATTTCTTCTGCTTGATTGCTTCTTAGTGAGTTCAAACCAAGCTGGTAGTCTTTGTGATTTTCGGTACAATAACTAGTTGTTCTGGCTTTTTCCTTCTTTCTTGGAATCTTCATGTTCTTCCTCAAGTTTCTCTTTAGCTCTTGGGTCCGTGGATTCTTCTACAGATTCCATGCCTTGAATATTCCAACTTCTTCCTTTCATATTAGGATCATGGATGTAAATGGACAACCAAGGATACTTTAAGGCTTCTTTTCGAAGAAGACTTCTTCTAAAGTTAAATTGAACACGTGTTACTTTTCATGGCTGCTACTTTCAATGGGAACATGGATAGATACTTCATAATCCTCAAAGGATCATATTATTTAGGATTAGATCCCTCCTAATACTTGCTTCATGCATGAATGCATGCTCTTATTTTGGAATTCTGTAATCACCTCCCTCCATCTAAGATAGTCCATGCTTTCGTCTACATTCTAATTTCTTTCTGCAAGGTGTCACGAGTCTTTTTCTAATTTCCTTTGTTTTGACTTATTCTGGGTCTCTTCGAGTTTGATTCTGATTTCATCTTATCTGGAAGTTGTTACTTATATAATATCTTCCACATGAATTGTTACCAAAGATTGTCAACATACTTCATATTTTCACATGCATTGCTTGACTTGTAGTCATCGTAATAACATTCCTTATCCTTTCATTATTTCATAGGTATTGTTTCCCTTGAACATATTTTATTCTAAGAAATAGATATACATGATATGTACATGAAATATGTAAACATGATATATACAAGAGCTTTGAAGAATATTGTTACCTTGACTTAGAAGAAGAAGTTTGTTTTATCCTACTTGACTTTCTTTGAGGGTTCCCTTTCTTCGGAATTTGTTTCTTCGTCTGTTTCCTTCCTCTTATTTAACTTGGGACAATGGTTCTTGTAGTGACAATATTTTCGACAGTTGAAGCATTGTATATTTTCCATATCCTTTTCTTGATTTGGTTTCTTCCTTGAGCCAAACTTCTTCTTATTCCTGAAATTCTTGAACTATGCTATAAAGATTGATCATTGTATTTATTTTTGGGATTTCTCTTTTGTGTTAATCCTTGATTCTTCTTTTGCACAACAAGTCCAAAGTTCTTCAAATGTGGTATACTCCTTTCTTCTGTTCATGCTTGCGGAAAATGCATCCCATATCTTGGGAAGACCATTGAGTACTGTATTTACCAGTTGCTTCTCTGAAATGATTTCTTCAATATATTGTAGTTGATATCTTAACTGAGAGATTCTCACAAGGTATGATGTTATGTTGTCATCATCATTCATTTTCATGTCATAGAGCTCATTCTTCAGACTCATTACTTGTTCGATGTTTCTGACTTAGAAGAGGTTAGTTAGGGCATCGTACATCTTCTTAGATGAGTCGAGATGAGAGATGTAGGGTATCAAGTGGTATTTTACAGAGTCAACTATGATACTCATGGAATTGATGTCATTGTGTTTGAACTTCTCCGTAACTGCAACATTTTGAGGTTCCTTCTCTTTTCCTTCTTCAATCTGTGGTTCCACGATCTTTCCTTTCACGATATCCAACACTTTGTTCTTGACAAGGATGAGATCAATCCTTGTCTTCCATGCTATGAAGTTAGAAGCTCCTTCTAACATGTTTTCTGACTTCATAGAGTAATTCATGACTTCTTTGACTTGGTCAACCTTTGACTTTGACCAAAAACTCAAACTTGACATCTTAGCTTGTTGAGAGTACCAAGAGTTGTGCTAGGCTAGGGTGCACTAGGATATCCATAAATTAGGTCAATCTCTTCACTTAAGGTGCCTCAACAAGTGGGTTAGGGTTTCATTGTTGCAACTACAACTATAACTGAGCAAAAATTCTCCCAATCTATCTTCCAATGGTTAGACTGTCTGAAGATAGTATGGGCCCATAACCTGTTAGAAATAATAGGTGTTCTCATTTAAACATAGACAATATAGCAATATTGTCACCCAACCATAGGCCGAAGCCACCCCTGAGTACCTTAACCTTGACAGAGAATAATTTTGGAAGCAAACCCTAGGCCTAATAGCCAATCAAGGTAGCATATCACTCTCCAGAGTTAACATACCAAGAAGAAATTCCAAACCATAACCAAGAGAGAGTCCAAGACGGAAACTGAAAATACAAGTTGCAGTAGCTGCAACTGCAACTACTCTTCAGACTTGCACACAACTAAATTTCTAAAGTTGGGAGTTGTGTGTGTCCAAATGAGCTCTGGCATCCTGTATTTATATTGTTCCTCCTTAGCTTTCTTTGTCGACTTCTCATTCTGGAGGCTATAAACTCAATATTAAGTATTTCCTTTAGCCGACTTGTCTTCTAGGGTTACGTCCAATGCTTTAGGGTTTCTTCTTGCTTCCGGAATATTCTATTCTTGTTAGGGTTACACGAGGAGGTTAATAACTCCCACAACTACCATAATATCAACATCCTCGTTGTTGAGTTTTCAAATATTATTGATTATCAGAAAGTTTTTAGGAGGGTCCTTGATTCTACGACAGAGTGGGTCTTTTTATTATCCCATGGTTCCTATATTTTACCCTACCACTATGTATGTTACCAAAATGATAGTTTGGGTTCACTTCCCAAATCTACCTTTATATTTTTAGCATTTATCATTTTTTGAAGATATCAGGGATACCTTGGACAACTACATAAAAATAGATTTTGACCAGATTAAGTTGAGTTTATTCGCATATTCCCTATGTTGAATCGATATCAACAAGGGTCAACTAGACAACATGATACTATAGATGGGAAATTTTAGATGGGCTTAGGTTCCTGATTACAAAAATAATTTTTTTTGGCGTTGGCTCTACCAAAAAAAACGACATCTTCAAGATTATTTTCCCAAAGCGTGAGCTCACTCAAAATATAATAGAGAACAAAAACCTAAACCAAAACACTAGCAATCCTATTTAAAGTGAAAAAAATCAACCACCGAGAGGATTTGATAAGGATAACATACATGTCCAAAAGTGCAAATTGAGGACTCAATTTTTCCCTTAGAGGCTAGAGAAGAAGACATGACTATCAGGCCTTCTCCCTCAAGGGAGGTAATGATAAATGAAGCACCACTAGGAGGCATGAAGAGACTTCATGAATGTGACAACATTGATTTCAATGAGGAATTGGTACTCCATATGCATCCAAACAATCCAAATTCAGAATCACAGTTAGTCATTGTGGAACCTTCTCCAAGAGGGTGGGATGAAGTTAAAAGGAAGAAAGTGAAAAAGGGTAGGATTGAGGATTATGTTTCATTGATATGAAATTTCCATTTAGTATGTAAAATTGAATTTTAAGTGTAGTTTGTACATAAAATCTATTCAATCTTTGAATATAAAATGGTGATTTTTTCTTTGAAAATAAAACCCAAGGTTGAAGAAAGACACTTTTCCATTAAGTATTTGAAAACGCTTGTTATATAAGTTATTTTATAGCAATTTGGACTAACATAATTGCATTGAGACTAGATAGGTACCTTTATAGCACATGTAGAAGTGTAAAGGGTTACATCTGTAACATTAATAAACTAAGTTGGAAAAATATTAAAGTTTGTAAAAATGAAAAAATAGTCTGTTGGACACACCTACCACACTTAGAGGGGGGGTGAATGAATGTGGGGCTCTTTTTCCCAAAATCTTCCCTCTTTACAAAAACTCCTTAGTTAACATTTGACATTTATTCATTACCCATTGTTGTCATTTATAACCAGTTATATGAGAACATATATCAGCAACATATATCAGCAATATATCATCATCAAGTCATCACTATAAGGAACACAAAGAACACAAGATGTATGTACAATTTTTCTTTTTATTATGGACAAAAATCCGGGGGGTTATTAGAAACAACTGAATAGAGTACAACTCTACAAGAGCACCAGCTCTATAATGCAAGACTCAGCTTACACCCTCAGCACCAACTGAGATGAGGAAACAATCCTCAACAGATATTAATCTGTCAACAGGTACGCGATCTGTCAGTAGTGCACCCAGTGTGTGCACACTCCCTAGCTCACTACAACTCATGTATGCACGCGGTTAGTGTATACAACAACCTCCATATACCTTCTGAGCTATTAGGGTTTGTCCTTCAAGATGAAATCAGATTCTCTGCAATCAATATATCATTCTCTTTTGTCTCTGAATGTCCAATCTGACCACCAGCCAGTCACAACACATCCAAGCTCTCCAATAGCTTGCTCATGCTCCACAACAAATCAATATGAATTCTATATCAATCATGTAAAAACAACTAGTATACCATAGCAATCATATCACCACTGAATCACAAGAGTACTGATCACACCATCAACCAAATCATCCAAACTGAACCATATCATAGAATCCATACCAAGAATTTCCTAATCATTCACAACACCTCAAACAATAGTATCCATCAAGAAAATAATGTAACCATACCAGTGTCTCAATGATAGATCTGAGCCCAAAGAATGTAGATATGGAACCTGCCTCATCATCCAAGAGCTTGGCACAAGCTCAAACACAAATATCCATGATTTTATCCACTATACGCTCCCTGTACACAGTCAGCCCGCATACATACTCACCCTATAGACAACCAACCCGCGTATACCTTCAATGTATACGCACCCTATACATAGAAAATCCGTGTATGCATAAAAAAATAGGGTTTTCTGTGAATCTGAGAATTTTGCAGTCAAGATCTCTGACATTGTCAAAACTTTGATGCATCCATGAGATCCTCCTCTCTCTCTCTTCCTCATAATAGATCTTCAATCATGCTCTAGATATCCACACCAATAAGATGCTCTCACAAGAAGCTCTCCATCAATACTCCAAACGATATTCACAAGAAGCTCTCCATTGATCCACAAAAACAATGATCTACAAGAGACCATTGCTATCTTATTTATACTTTCATCCTCTAGGTCACTTAACCCATTTTTAGGTCACTTAACCCATTTCTAGGTCACTTAACCTATTTTCC
>JZKD02S1720910.1:940652-967358 GCA_000966675.3 Picea glauca
TTCACTTGCGAGTTCCTAGACATGCGGGCTCCACTTCCATTGTTCTGTGAACTGCAAACAACACCCTGGATTCCGTGATGTACAAATTGACTTTCAGACTCCCACATCATCCCCTCTTCCGTGTTACACATTTTGCACTCAAAAGTTCCGATACATACAATTTGATCGTCGGGGCCCCACGTCTCCTCAGGAACCCTTTTCACCTTATTGTCAAGCCCGTCCAACTACTTTCCACTCTTGGCCATTTCTTGGAATCTCTTTCGTGGATTGTTGGGTTGGTTGGTTCGGGAAATTTCCAATTCCTAGTAGTTGTTTCTTGTGCCCACCACCTTCACACTTCTTTCCAAGTATATGAAATAAGTATACAACTTCTCCAAAAACATGCAGAAAATATCTTGCCAGGAAATGGGATATCTATTACAAATTTGAATATATTAGCCCTTCTTTTCCCTCTTCTATAATTAACCAAATTCCCGTTTCTTTTTCCCCTCTACTTTCTCTTTTTGGTTACTTAGTCGTTTTTCTGAAAATGTCTAACTACGTAGGTTGACAGACTCACAAGTTCACATTTGCACTCATGATTTTATATTGCGACTTCGATCGACCGCTTCCCCATTCCATACCTATCCAATTTTCTGATCGCGGATTCCTAGGCAGGTGGGGTCTAGATTGCATTTCCATTATTTCGTGACCTACAAACAACAACCAGACTTTTGGGATATACAAATTTGCCGCCAACCTCCCACATCATACCCTCTTCCATGTTACACAGTTTTCACTCAAAAGTTTTGAGACCTACAATTTGACCGTCGGGTCCTCACGTCTCCTGGGGAACTATTGTCACCCCATTTTGAAGCCTGTTCCTCCACTTTCCATACCTGGCCATTTCTTGGAATCTCTTTCACGGATCGTTGGGTTGGTGGGTTCACGAAATATCCAATTCCTAATCATTTTTTTCTGTGCCCGCCACCTTCACACTTCTTTTCAAGTATGAAATAACTGAGGTTTAATGCTAACATCTTACCATGCCTCGAGGAGATAGTCATACTAAATGTCCCTACACAACTTTTACAAAAACATGTAGACAAATATCCTACTCCATACTTATCGTTTCCCTATTCCATACTTACCAAATTTTTCTCTTGCAGGTTCCGAGACATGCAGGCTCAAGATTACCCTTACATTGTTCCTCGACCTGCAAACAACACCCAAAATTTCGTGATATACATGCAGAAAAGATCTTTCCATGTAATGGGATATCTATTACAAATTTCAATATATTAGCGAAAACAAGTTCAACCGATCATTTCCCTATTCCATACTTAGCCACTTTTCCGATTGCGGGTTCTCGGATAGGCGGGCTCAATATTTCCCTCCCATTGTTTCATGACTTGCAAACAACACCCAAAATTATACAAATATACAAACCGACCGCTGGACTGCCCCATCATGCCCTCTTCCGTTTTACGCGTTTTGCAGTCAAAATTTCCGAGACATACAATTTGACCGTCGGGCCCTCACCTCTCCTGAGAATCCCCTGTAACCCTACTTTCAAGCTTGTCCGACCTCTTTTCATACTTATATATATAAAAGAGTCTTATTTATAATAAAAAAATTGTTTATAAAAACATTATATATATATAAGGTCTTATTTCTAAATATGCAATTAGTAAGCTTTAATGCTAACAACTCATAATGCAGGAACTGTAAAAATTTTCATTGATGAGCGAAAGGCTCGAGGAGATATCCCATTAATACACATTAAACCAAGATTTGTGGAGGGTTATATTATCCCTTACGAGTGTTAATTTCAAACATCGTGGAATGTCGTTCGCACGTTGTTGGGTTGGCGCGTTCACGAAACCTCCAATCCTTAATTCTGAAAACGAGTCCGACTGACCGTTTCCCTATTCCATACTTAGCCACTTTTTCGATTGCGGGTTCTCAGACATGCAAGCTCAATATTTCCCTTCCATTGTTCCACGACCTACAAACAACACCTGGAATTCCATAAATATACAAACCGGTCGCTGGACTACCCCATCATGCCCTCTTCTGTTTTACACGTTTTGCAGTCAAAATTTCCAAGACATACAATTTGACCATCGGATCCTCACCTCTCATGAGTATCCCCTGTAACCCTATTTTGAACCCTGTATGACCTCTTTTCTTAATTGGCCATTCCTTACTTTCTCTTCCCCATCCTCGTCACCTTCTCACTTGTTTATAATAAAAAATTGTTTATACACACACACACACACACACACACACACACACACACACATTATAAAGACATATAATTTGACTTTCGAGCACTCACCTCTCCTCGGTATCCCTTGCAACCCTACTTTCAAGCATGGCTGACTGCTTTTCATATATATATATATAAGGTCTTATTTCTAAATATGAAATTAGTAAGCTTTAATGATAACAACTCATCATGCAGGAACCATAAAAATTGTCATTGATGAGAGAAAGGCTCGAGGAGATATCCCATTAATACACATTAAACCAAGATTTTCAGAGGGTTATATTATCCCTTCTGAGTGTTAATTTCAAACATCATGGAATGTCGTTCGTGCGTCGTCAGGTTGGCGCATTCATGAAACCTCCAATCCTTAATTTCTCTTTGCCATACCTGTCACCTTCACACTTCTAAGTATGAAATAACTAAGCTTTAATGCTAACAACTCATCATGCAACACCCATAGAGATTTTCATTAATGAGTGAAAGGCTTGAGGAGATTTCCGATTCACACGCATTGAACCAACATTTGTAGAGGGTTATATTATCCCCTCCAACTGTTCATTTCAAGCATTGTCTGGAGCAAACAAAAGTTCTCGTAAACTTATGGCACCAACTCGAAAACAGTTTTGTGGAGATACAATGAACATCTTCGGGCACGAGGACCAAAACTTCCAATGGTCCAAGGCATATTCTTTCTACTCATCCCCTTCCGCCCAAAAAGAAACAATTTGGACATCTGGAATTGCTCGTGCAAGTTGTGTCCCTAAAGTTTTTTACTGTAAGGAGTTCGTCTCTTGGTGTCCTGACAAATATATTTTAGGCCAAAGAATTATTCCACTACAGGACCACTCTCTTGTTTCTTTGTCACCTTAGGTCTTCCACCAGATGTTAATATTTATGGAGCCAACATTGACGTTCAAAGGAGAATACTCCAAGCAGTTCCTAAAAAAGAATAATAACAGGTTGGACCTCTTGCCCGAGTTCCTAGAAGACATGATGACAGTTCCTAAATATATCACAAGCTTGCAGGTTAGTTCATTTAGAAATCCATTCCTAGAAATTTCCTGGCTGTTAGTTCGCGATAGCACATTGTTGTCTATTTCCAAAACTGTCTTTGTCAAAGATGGTAAACTGGGAATTCGACCCAATAACCTTCTGGTACCAGGCCTTTGGAGGCACAAGGCCTTTGGAGGCACAAGGCCTCCCACTATTTTTATGAGGTTTTTAATGAGTTTGTCTCTGTTTTCAAAGTTTTATTATTAGGAAAGGATGCTCCCCGCATGTCTGACCAGGAAACCAAGTTTTTGGACAGGAAGCGGGCACTTGAAAAAATGGAGAATTGTAGTGTGATAAGGATTTTTGGCTCCAAGGAAAATCCTGCTCTCCTTCCATGTCACATTATAGATAAAATGTTTGTTATAGAAATAACAAGGCAATACAACTACTGGTTGCATCTATTCCATGAGGAGAGAAAAAAAAAGTTCATTCCAGGACTTCATGTTGAGGAACGTCAAAAAAATTGATGAATTCATAGCCCATTTCAACAACTTGAACCTAATATATGCTGAAAGGCTAAGAGGGTTCAACCCTAATGGAATGTTTTAGAACATTTACTTGTATTTGGATTCAACAATTTGTTTTTCCAGAGATGCCTGCGCAAAAACATAGACACTGACGACAACACTCCTACTTCTGACGCCAACGACCTAGACACATTTCAAAGCACCATTGAATTGTACAAGAAACAAGGAAAAGGCCCCGATGAGAAGAGTGTTCAATTCCCGTGTACCACTTCCAAGAGTATGACATCCCAGAACATCGCTCCAACGAACCACCCTAGTAAGAAAGCAACCCATAATTCTTCAAACAGAGGAGGAGATAACAACCCTCCTCATGCTAAAATTGATAGTTCTCACAAGATTCCTGAGAAGAAGAAGAGAAAAAAAGTTGTAGGGCAGGCGAAAGAGCCCAAATTTGAAACTGAGAACATGGAACTTCAGACTCATCTAGATAGTGTATTCTGCAACCTTGATCATCCCGGAGACGCGATCTAGCATAGTCTCCCAATGGAAATAGTCGAGACCATAATTTTTGACGAAGATGAATCCTTTGTATTCCAGAGCATTGTTTTTTACAACGAGTCTAAAAATTTAATTATTGAAAAGAGATGTAAAAAATAAGAAAGGAAAATCTCATTCAGATATTAACCTTGGGAACATGCGGCCATCCCAAATCTCCTGAATTTACCGAGCAACTGAAGATGCTCTTGATGATTCCATTGGAGGCATTGAGGCTGAGAATGCCATACTAAAGGACCGAGTTAAGGAATTGGAGGAAGCTTTGATTCTTAGTCCATTGCTTGCCAGTCCTTTAACAATAGCCTTGCTTGACACCCCTGCAACCAAGTTAAAAGGATCCTCCAACCTCCTCGCATCGTGTAGAGGCTATGTGGAGAACAATATCAAGAAAATAATGGAACTGATTATTGAGGCCTGAGAAACATCACAAAGTATGGCTTCCCTTGGAACGAGGGCACATGCTTTGCACAAAGATTTGCAGGCGGATTTAAAAAATGAAGAACTTTTCTATTTAGACACGGTCATCCCTTTTGGCATCCATGTCAACAACATGACATATATGAGAAGAAGAGAAGAAGATCTCCCCTCCCAAAACCGAATCACTCAATTAAATGCACGCTGGAAAGAGAAAGTGAAGAATTTGCATCTCACTATCCAATCATGTGAACAAGCCATATCAAAGGAAGAAAAATTATTCAGAAAGATGACTGAAATAGACTTAGCCGGAAGGACCAACAAGGTCCAAGACCCTAACTTAATCAACTCCTTTCCCTTAACTAAGAAAGCCTTTGATAAACAAGTTGATATTTTTAAGGGGCTGTCTTTAGAATTTTTTTACAACATCCTTGAATATGGTGAAGATGACGTGGACAACTGACTAGTCGACTATTTAGTACAAAATGAAAAAATTGATCAGGCTCTGTGTAATCTTTCTATCGATCTAAGGGAATTAGAAAATGAACTTTTCAACATAAAAATACAGGATGAGATCAACGTGCCCCCCTTGAGAGGCTACATTGAAGAATGGATCCAAACGGAAATGGAGCAGGTCGCCGACGAAGGGAAACATGTAGTTGGCACGATTCCAGTAGCCGTAGACGACAACAATAAAAAGGCATCAACAAGCAAATAACAAAGGGGGTGATATGTACCATCACTATAAGTCTATACTGATCACATCCTGCTTTGTTTATCAATCCAATTATTCCACCTTTTTAAATATAAATGTCTAGCCAAACACGGATACCTTCCAATTTCTTCTTTTCAGGTCTTTCTCTCTGTCGCCGTCCACTTCTTCTTTCCACAGTCCTATTTCTTGTACATATTTCTCTTATGGTCCGCGGGAGCCCCAATCCCAGTTTATATGACAAACACATTTAAATTTCCGGGAATATGTAAAAGGCAATATTATTTTTTGATATATTTCAAATAAAACTATTTTTATCTCCTTTTATATTTATGTGCTCAGAAATTTTTATCTTCAACAATTGTGTTTATTTAATTTGAATGTAACTTTATATGTGTCTTCTGTGTTTTATCTTTTTCTCATGCTATGCATATAACTTTATTTGTTCTGGCACATATAGAGACACACAAGCTAGATGATCTATGAAAATTGTACTTAACTCTAACCAATTGGAAGTACACATAAATCATTGAATTTCATAAATACATTGAAGAAATAAAACATGCAAGGTAGGAAGTGAACACAGCTAGCCATACTACTGTTAAAAAAATAAATTCCAAAAAATCCTCATGCATATCTTTTTCTCGTGATATGGAAATTGTACTTAACTCTAACCAATTGGAAGTATATAGAAATCATTATGAATGAATTTCATAAATACATTGAAGAAATAAAACATGCAAGGTAGGAACGAAAATTTCGAACATAGCAAGTAAATAAAAACAAGATGGATTATATACTTTCAAAAACTAAATGGGGCTCTAGAGGCCACTTGTTATTTCCACCACCTGGATACCACCTGTGCTTCATGTCTCCACTCTAGTTTCCATTTGCCTTAGCTACTTTTTCCCATCCATGTGCATTTATTCCCAATTCAACCCAACAAGAATTGTGCTCCCATACAACACTTGTTTTATATAACTTTCTTTATTTTTTTATTTTTTTAAATAAATAAATTTGATTTTTTTGAAGGCAATTTAATAACAACTAAAATTCATCTTACTTATAATTTATATAAAGAATATCAAACTTATTTTAACATGAAAAAAAAAATATTTGAACCTTTCAATAAACTTAAATTCACTAATAAGAGCACCATTATTTTGTGTAATTTTTTTATTTTTATTTTCTTTTAACATAAATGAATTTGACTTTTTGAAGGGATGGCTTACATATAACCTGACGTAGAAATCAGTGTTGTAAATATTTCCCCATCATTCATTAGTAAAATAATTTTGAAAATCATTAATAAAATAATTTTGAAAAGTAAAAATAAATACAACCCATTTTCAATAATATAATAATATAAAGTAATTAGAAACTTTAACATAAATGTTAACACAAACAAAAAAATTTATTGATCTTGTAACATGATTTACAATACACAATTTAGAAACACGTGCGTACAATATTATAATTTTAAACTTTTAAATATGCAACTCGGTTTGGATTTTTTTTTAGGTATCTACGAAAATGGAAATGGATGAGAGGGCCGCCCCTATTATTATTTAACACCACAAATTTCTCACCATTTATTTATTTATTATTAACATGCATTTTCAATCTTTATAATCTCCAATGACCATCACATTTATGTATTATTAACATGCATTTTCAATCTTTATAATCTCCAATGACCATCACATTTATGTAGTGATTACTTTTCAAAGTGTAATAATGGAATACAAATATGTTGATTATATATAGAACTTCCTTGACTATAAAATTTATGTACTTTATTATTTTATAAAGTGTAATAATGCTAGTGATTACTCTTCAAAATGTAATAATGAAATAAAAATATCTAGATTATATATAGAACTTCCCTTAAATATGAAATTTATGTAACTATTATTTTCTAAAGTATAATAATGCTAAAGTGTAATAATAAAATACAAATTATATATAATGCATTATCAAATAAAACCATTATTATTATCATAATACATGTCATCATAATGTAAATTGCATTAATAATTGGATGCTAAAGTGTAATAATAAAATACAAATTATATATAATGCATTATCAAATAAAACCATTATTATTATCATAATACATGCCATCATAATGTAAATTGCATTAATAATTGGATTGTTATTTAATAAGTCATTAAGCTTTGTAGAACTATTTTCAATTGTTTTTCATGTTACAAATAAAACTCAGAATTCTTATGGTTGTAGTATTTTAAATGGCAATTATATAGATTATATTAATTAACAACTATTTTTTTTAACTAAAATAATAATTTCTTAATTCAACGATTTCTTCTTTGAAGTCACAAATAAAACTCACAATTCTTATTTTGGTATTTTAAATTGATGTTTGAACACTATGTTTGTATAAAAAACATAGTTTAATAATATTAAATATTTTTACTTTTATTTTTCTCTTTATATTAAATTAAATCAATTTAGTCCACGTTAGAAAGTATTATCTCTTGCCATGATTAGCTAATACTTCGATTCCATCTTTTTGCCATGCAGGTCCTAATGGGTTAGATTAACTTTATAATGATGTGTTTTTTATATATAGCTTATGATGCTTAAGAAAGATAGTTGTAACAGTTACATCCAGATTCCAAACGTATGCAGGTTGAAATTAATTAGTTGATTGTATTTATCAGAAATACATGATGATGGTTAAATTTTTTATTTGGTTTTTTGCCACTTTGATTATACAAATTTAACCACTCAAATCTGAAATAAATTCTTCTCACATCTCTCCACACAACTCTCTTGATATTTGATAATATCCACATCTATTTGTCTCAACACTATTTGTCTTTGAACATTATATAACACATACTATGTGTTATATAATATAACACGTACATCTCCATTGATTTCTCTCAACACATCTTTGAGCACGTACATATATCTCTTATACGATCTTATCTCCATTATTTTTTGGGGGAAGAACTCATAAAAATGTGGTAATGTGTAGACTGTTGGCATATTTCTTTACATAGTGTGTTGGGAAATTTTTAATTTCTATTATATTTATATTGAGGCTTTCCTTGAGTCTGGTTACTGTTGGAGAAAAAGCAGCCTAATTGAATTTATGAATCACTTTATCACCTTTTATAACCGCTCCAATAACCGAAGTTAACCCAAGCAATTCATTTGGGCATACCGTTTTTTCTTATATTAATATCAATCGTAAGGATCTTCTAGATCTGCTAATCCTTGTCGGTAGATAATGACTGACACCTATAGGAATGACCACGCCAAATTTGGTGAATTCCAAGAATGGCACTGCTCTTAGTCGTTATTTCATTATTTAAGCCAGTTTTTAGCTGTGGTTTGATTTCTAGGTGATTCCATGGCGTTCTTTACAACTTAAAAGGGGAACAAGAACATACTTGATGAAGAGGAAACAATTTGGATTTTTTCGAGTATTCAGACGTTCTTCGTGCTTGGCCAGAGAAACAAATATAATATGTTTGTTCCTTTGACATATCTAGCTTCGATTTGATGCATCCATGGTATTATTTACAACTTACATAAAATGAAGGTTTGCCCCTCTCTTGCATCTTAAATTTAGGGTTTGTTCGATTATTTAAACCTGCTCATGGTTTGATTCCATAAATAAATCAAAGAATTTTGTTTTACTGGAATATAATGGCAACACTCACTCGGAGACAATAGGGCTCAAATTCCTCCTCTCGAGGAAGAAATATTGGTGTAGAGGGGGATATGCGTAAGGAATCTTCATTTTTTATATTGTGCTTTGATTTTCCTTTTGAGGTCAATTGCTCTTAGCCTGGATTGGTAGATTCAAATGATGTAGTTAAGGGGTTTGAATTGTATTTATTGAGGCCACAACAAGAGGAGGATTCTCCACTAAAAGATAACCTAAAATAAAGAATTCACTTTATAAATGGCTTAATCCATTTTTAATTCACTTTATAAATGGCTTAATCCATTTTTAATTCACTTTATAAATGGCGTAATCTAGGTTTAATTCACTTTATAAATGGTGTAATCCAGGTTTCACAGGGTTCATTGCATTTGAGGCAAGAAGCAGAAAAGGGAAAACAATTTTGTAGTTGCACCCGAAAACAAATCTAGGAGTGCTTCTTTTAACATAGAGTACACGGATAAGAATAGGGAAGGTAAGATGTATTCCCTTCACATAAACAATGGAAAGTATATTTGGTTGGAAAAGATGTACCAAAAGAGTCAAATATGGCTCCAGTCACGTAGTTCATGTGGATGGGTAAGCCATAGGTCTCAGTTTTGAAACTGGGCTTTGATACCAAATGTAAATCCCTTTACCAGGGATTCATGGTAAGACATGGCAATAAATCTAGTTTATGTATACAAGACTGCAAATTCTAGCAAATTGATCAATTAAATCAGTTAAATCTAAGTACTCACATAATCCATTTTCAATAAATATTTATGAATCAGAACTTTGATTTAGATCAAAACAATAATGTAGTGAAATACCCGTTGAATAAGTTTGTCCTCAGTTGTTTCATGTTGCTTGTTGTGAACTTGCCTGAAACTGCCTAATTTCCTGAAAACAAAATGTTTTCCTCCCATCCATCTAGGAACAAATCCTTTCCGACTCTCTAGCTCCAGGGATCCTTGTGGTTTCCTGGCCCCCGAGCCCAAAATCCCAGCAACCAACCAATCTCGTATGCAACCAAAATTTTCCAAACCAATTTCTTTCCTCACAGTTTTT
This sequence comes from Picea glauca, assembly GCA_000966675.3. Lineage (NCBI taxonomy): Eukaryota > Viridiplantae > Streptophyta > Pinopsida > Pinales > Pinaceae > Picea > Picea glauca. Next base: position 950,855 of record JZKD02S1720910.1, read on the forward strand.
CTCCTCCATTCTCCTTTCCCTCCCTTTTTATTCTCTCATTTCCCCCTCCCCTCCTTGACAACCTTCCCTCTAACATAACTTTTCCCTCTTTACTTCATTCTCCTCCCTCATAAATTCCTATCTACCCTTATAAATTCCCCAACACACATAATATCATAAATAATAATTTCATTTATTGTTACATAATTTAATTCGTTAATTAAACAATGATCAAATCTAATTATTTAAATAATCTAATTGAATTAATTAAATTATCGATTTCAATTATTTAATTATCTTTATTACATTAATGAATTAAATTACATTGCTTAATTATATTTATTAATTAATCCATTTGGGGCATTACATCTCCCATGAGAGTGGCCTATGCAAGTTTAATCCACCAAGAAGAGGAGGCATACACCCCATCGTCGATCTATCATGACACCATGGGATTCACAGAGAAAGTGACTTCACTCAAATGGGGTGAAGTTTTCCAAATGTTTAAGAAACAAAGTTTCCTTGTAGAAGAAAAATATGAAGACACACTCATGACCTTCAAGAATGTTCGAAAATCAGGGGTTACATAGGATGGAAGCTCATGCATCAATTTTCCCATGTGAAGATGCAATCTCATGGATAGTCCAACATGTAGACCTAGCAAACTTATGATTAGAGAGTTAGAACAAAGATACTATACTTATGGTAATTGCTATCCCTAATTAACACCACGTATTCAGAGTAATATGATAGTACAACATGTTAGTTAGATGAAATAGTTGAACAACGCAACAACCACAACCGAGTAGTCCAAGCCAAGCAGTTTAGTTGTCCAGTCAAGTAGCCCGGAATCCAAGCGGAGTATCAAAGTCAAGCAACAGTGTGAGTAGCCTAGCCCTGTCTCCAGCCCAACGAAGTAGAGTTGAGCAACATATTATCCGCGTATCCCATCCCATTCGAGTATCCCAACCCAACTATGATTGGAAAAGAATCATGGCAGCCTGTTGCACATATGGTAGTATCGCCGCTTACTTTGCATGATAAGAAACCATTTGGGTACTACGAACAAATACATCCGCAATGCCAAGGTGCAACCCATAACATCATTTTAGGCATTTGACATAGCCTCATACTATCACTTGGAGAAATGAAATTTGTTGTTAGACAAAGATCTCATCATGAAATTCCCGCAAAAGGAAAAATATTGTGCAAAATCTAATACAATTCTGACAAGACATTCAAAATAAGACCATCAAGTGAATATCCCACCAATTCATTAAGGATGTCGTACCAGTATGTCGTACATTTTTTTGTAGGTTGTATGGAGAACACAATGCATCAAAGTTTACCTTATCTCTAATGCCCCTTATATACTATTGCATTAACATGGGGTCATCCTTCAATTGGGATGATATTCTATTAACATCCCTAGAGGACTCCATAAGAACGACCGAGGAGACTATCCATGACATGTTTACCAATTTTCACATGTCCTCCTACTCGTTGGACATGTTATGTGCATGCCATCAATAACCAAAGATGGATTGGGATTGGAATCCAACCGACCCTCCCATACACATCTACTACAAAGTGCGCTAGGAGCACAAATATAGGATCGAGTATCACAAGATTTGTGATTACTTCTTGGCAACCATTTACCAGTTCATCTTCAATTCACCCACTCCATGAAAGGATGAAAAGGCCTAGGAAATAGTGTGAAGAATAGGTGATCAATATCTCCTAGAGTACATGACATACATAAGGATATATGGAGCCATCGAAGCTCCTCATCTGCTCCCCAGGATTTTCCTTGACAAGTTAATGCTATAGTAAATTACATATTAGACTATGATCCATAGATTCAGGGCTTCACTATATAGAGATAAGAAATCCATATGTCCCCCTTTACCATTGTGGGTTATATAGTACTCCTTCAGAGGCATTAAACAAGCTCAATTTGAGCTAGACACGTTTTTATCATTCCACTTCGGGGAAGAAATATTTTGAAGACATAAACTAAAGGGAGTGGTCAAGGGATATTGGAGCAAGCATAAACAAAATTGGGAATATAGTTCAACCAAGTGAGAAGAGGAAGAGATCCATTTTGGCACTTGAACATATAAATAAGTTATTTTTAGGAGGAAAGGTAAACCTCTAGGCAAGATCTCAGATGAAGAAAAATCTTAGGAAGAGGTACGGAAGAGAGATGAAGAAGAGGATGCAACATGAGAATTCAAGACTACATCCTCGACCATTGAATTAGATGCAGTAGTTGAAGAAGAAAAGAAAATAAAATCCACCACAAATGTTGTTGGATTACTGAGACGGGGGTGGGGGTGAATCAGTAATAGGAATTTTTAATCCTTTTAACCACAATATGTAAGTGTTATTTATATTTTTGATCAATATACCATTATCATTCAACAAGTGAAGAGTAAATAAACCATGAACAATGAAAAATCATACACATACACAATACACCAATATTTTAACCTAGAAACCCAATGTGGGAGAAAACCACAAAATTCTTTTTCTTATATCTCTTTAATAATTACATTAATTGGAAGCACCAACTTCCTTTGTTCTCCAGCTACAATTGGAAGGAGGCTCCGACCCCTTATGTTTTCATGTTATAACCTGAGGGAAGCTCCAACTCCCAAATTATCTGGCTACAACCAGAAGGAGGCTACAACCCCCTATGTTCTCTAGCTACAACCAAAAGGTGGCTACAAACACCTATCCTTGCCCCGTCCTTCCGCCCTGAAATATAAGTGTCAAATTATGAAACCACTGCCACATTATCACTGTGAGATATACCACTGTAACTTGTACCAACCTAAACCAACAACCTGTAACCAACCTGTGCCACTGACATGTAACCAACCTGTACCTGTACTCAACCTGTACCAACAAAACCCAACAAGTAGGGGACATGTATATGCTATATATCACATATGTACACGCCCTATCTATACTGCAACCTGCATATGTATGTGGCCTATCTATACTGCAACCTGCATACACCTTCAAAAATATAGGGTTTTCACCTTTTCTGAAACTTCAAACACTTTTCTATCTCTGTCACATTATCCTACAACCTGCCACTATGTCTTATCTGTAGTTGTGCCCTGTGCATACATCATATTTTACATTCCTTAACCAAATGCATCTATGTCTCTCTAGTCATGTTCCATACACGTGTCTACAATTATGAACAAGTGTAATAATCCTCACATAGACTAAAAACCAAACCTTTACTGATATTCAACTCTAATGTTCCTCTCTGCAACTTGTTCCCATAGAAAGTGATACTTGATTGGAATGTGCTTCGTCTTGGAGTGCATCACTAGATTCTTTGAGATACCGATGGCGCTTGTATTATCACAATATATTGGAATGGAATCATCATACTCAACCTGTATATATGTCAGAGTTTGTTTCATCCATAGAACTTGTGTACAACATGTTGTTGTTGTAATATACTCTGCTTCGGCTGTAGACAATGATACTGCTGACTATTTCTTTCTTAGCCAAGATACCAAACACTCACCCAAGTAGAACGTTGCTCCACTTGTGCTTCTCTGGAAATCAATGCAACCTGCCCAATCTACATCTGTAGGCAATAAGTGATAAATCCTTTCCTTTCGGATACCATAATACAAACTCTTTTGTACCCTTGAGATATCTGAATATCCTCTTTACTGCTAGAACATGTGATTCATTTGGTGCTACTTGAAATCGTGCCACCTGTTCAACTTCTTGCATTATATTTGGTCTGGATGTTGTCACATAGAGTAAGCTGCCAATCATTGACATGTACTTCCTTTGATCTATAAACTTTGAACCATCATCTTTACTTAACTTGCAACTGGTTTGCATAGGAGTATTGACTAGTTTGCAATCTTCCATTACGAACCTCTTTAGCATTTATCTGATATACTTGGTTTGAGCTCGATACAAATTCCTTGTTTTTTTTTACATATCTGAAGACCCAAAAAGAATGATAGTTCTCCAAGCAATGACATTTCAAATTCATTCTGCATATCCTTTGTAAATTTTTGGCTCAACCTGTCATCATCACTTCCAAAAATAATATCATCAACATAAAATTCAATTAATAAAATACTATCTTGAGTTACCTTGATGTAGAAGTTGTTGTCTGCATTTCCTTTTCAGAACCCTTCCTACTGTAGATATTTGTCTAGTCTAGAATACCATGCTCTGGGGGCTTGTTTTAGACCATACAAGGCCTTCTTCAATCTACACACATAATATTCATTTTCTGACAAATGAAATCCTTATGGTTTCTCAATGTAGACTTCTTCTTCTAGTTCCCCATTCAGAAAAGTTGATTTCACGTCCATATAATACACTTTAATATTCTTGGAGCATGCATAAGCTAGGATCAATCTGATTGCTTTCATTGTGGAAACTGGGGCAAGCGTCTTTTCAAAGTTGATACCTTCAACTTGTATGTATTCTTTACATACCAATCTATCTTTGTTCCTCAGAACCTATCCATCTTCATTCAATTTATTTTTGAAGACCCACTTTGTGCTGATCACATTCTTGTACCTTGGTATTAGAACCAATTCCCAAGTGTCATTCTTCTCTATCTGATCCGACTCTTCATCCATGGCCTTTATCCATAATTCATCCTTGCTGGCTTCTTCAAAATTGTTTGGTTCAATCGAAGATAAGAGTGCTAGGTGCAGTTGTTCTGGTAAACAAATTCTTCTTCTAGTCTCAATTCATGCATTTTTGTTCCCGATAATCTGATCTGAGGGATGATTCTTCTATATTTGTTTGCTAGGTGTCTTTGGAGGTACTTTTTGTTCTTTCTCTTCTACTTCTATCTGATCTTCTTCATTTCCCCCTTCTGCTACTTCATCCTTTGCTTCTTCTTTGTGTACCTGTTCTCCTTTTCTTCTTCATTTATTTTCCATCCACCTATCTCATCAACCGTCACATTGGTGCTTTCCACAACTTTGTTGAGCCTTAGATTGAAACATTTTTATGCTTTCCTTATACTCAAGTAACCAACAAGTATGCCTTCATCCACATGTGAGTCAAACTTTCCCATTATGCCATCTTCTCTTTTCATGTAGCATTTGCTTCCAAAAACTCTGAAGTGTTTCACATTCACTGGTCTTCCTTTCCATATCTCGTAGGGATTTTTATCACTGTTGTTTTTTAGCATTACTATGTTTTGAATGTGAACTGTTGTATACAATGTATGTGCCCAAAAGACATATGTCAAATTGGAATCCATTAACATTATTCGAGCCATTTATTGTATTATCATGTTCTTCCTTTAGACAACTCCATTCTATTGAGGTGTCCTAGCAACCAAGAATTTCCGTTTTATTCCATGCTTGCTGCAAAAATCCATAAATTCCTTTGAAGTAAAATCTCCTCCATTATCATATCTCAAACATTTGATTTTTGAATCCATTTCATTTTCAACCATTTCCTTGTATACCTTGAAGTTATCAAATGCTTCTAAATTTCTCCCGAGAAAACAAATTGCAATCATCCTTATATAATCATTAACCAATAACATAAAATGTTGCTCACCGTTTAAACCCTTTGTTCTAGTTGGTCCAACTACATCAATATGCACAATTTATAGCGGTCTTGTTGTGGAGTATTCCTTTAATTTGAATTTGGTATTTGTTTGCTTTCCTTGTTGACAATGCTTGCATAAGTTGTTGGTTGGCTTCATGATCTGAGGAATTTCTCTGACTGCTTCCTTTTTGTTGACTTTGACTAGGTTGTCAAAATTTATGTGACCCATCCTTTTGTGCCATAGCCAAACTTCATCCTCCTTTCATAGACACCACTTTTCATTTCCAATTTCAATTAATACATATATGTTGTTTGAAGTTCTTACATCTGTGTTGTGAAAAGAAACAACCACCCTTTATTTTTCAAGAAAGTAAAGGGGCCCCCTTATCAATTTCAGTAATGTGACCTTGATTTATTCTTGGTTTTATATTTCTAGTGTATTTTATGTCTTGTTTTTCCTTTAGGCATTCTCATCATCTTCCTCTCTTCGATATATTTCCATTGATATGGTTTATTTTGTTTGATTTTCTTATATAGTCACGTAAATATTTTATTATTTAGGTGATTGTATTGGTTTTCATTGGACATTATTAAATCACAACAACTTGTTTAATTATTGGAAGTAGTTTTAATATGAATTCCTCACGTTCACTTTGTTCTAAAACAAGATTACGAGGAATATTTTTATCATTCAATAATTAACATATGATTATAAAATGTGGTTTAATTGTTTGATTTAAACTTGTCAACAATTGAATGATTATTAATTTTTATGGAGTTAATTTCTTCAATTTGAAAAATATTCCCAAATCTCAAAATATAATGTCCAATATGATATATTTAGAATATGTGATATTAATTAGATTAGATTTTATTAATTTTGGTTAATCAAGATTTGAAGATCTGGTAGATATCAATCATATTTGATTTTATTAATTTTGGTTAATTAAGATTTGAAGATATGGTAGTTCATATTTTAATAGATTTTTTTGTTATTAATTTAATTTGTTTTTGTTATAGGTGTCTATTAGAAATCTGCAGTTCAACTATAGTCACCAAAATTTGCTCAATTGGAAAATTTGCATATGTTTCAGGAGGTGAATTTCCAACCTGCATTGCGAGAAAACGATGAATAATTTTCTCAAACAGATAAAAACCCATTTCCAAAATGGGGTGATTCACCTTCCAAGTGGGCCATTTTCTCAGAAAATAAATACTTTCAAATAAATTCTATCAGGAAGGAGGCATAATTTCTCATATTTGTTTTTACTCCCAACTCACAAGAATACATTTTACAGGTCAATTTACAGGAGATCAAAGACAAATTTATGAAAACGGTTGAAAACCCACTTCAAAAACATGTCGATTTACCTTATCCTAAGAATATTTGTTCAGAATCTAAACTGTTTGGTAGATATGATGCATTCTTTGGGCAGGTTCTGTCCAGATTTAGTTTTCTGCAAATTTTGTAGCTGATTTTATTCTGAATTATGCAGCTAATTGATAAGAAGTTTTGGTTGACTCAAGGAGTATTCGACCTGAAGCAGAAGGAATGTATTAAAATATGTTTATTCATGTGTAAGGGGAGTTCCTCTTTTCTTCAATTTAGAGGCTCTGAGCACTCTTGTAAAGAGATTTTAGCTGTTGGTGAAGAGGAACACTCAAATCTGAGTTATTTGGGGGTTTTCTTTTCAAGATTCAATTTTTGTATTTGAGACATGGTTTTAACTATTGCAAATCTTTTCTTCAAAAAAAAAAATCATGATTTTGAAAGGAGTTTTGGAGATATATTTGTAAAACAAATCAATGAAATCATGTTTATTATTTGTATTCAAATACTTTTATTTGTTAATGCAAATTTTACTCTTTTAATGGAAAATATGTGCCAATTATTTCATATTTTTCACCGTTGTTTGATATGAGAATGATTGCCTATTAGATCAACTATATGATCTAATGGTATTATAGATATGTTATTTATTTATAATATGCTCTTGTGCTTCAATCCAATTTATGAGTAACTATTTACTTAGAAATTTGTCATTTGAAATAGATTTAATTGTCTTTGAACTATATGAACTATTTCTGCATTTTAATGGCCCATATTTTATTGTTTTAAATCTCCAAACAAAACATGTATGTCACTTATAATGTTAATTGTTTGAACTAATTCAACAACTTGAAATTCATCATAAAAACATGTATAATTCCCACTATATTTAAATCCTTGCACTTGGTATTAGTGAGCTATCTCTTGAGTATCAAGTTAGATTAGTTTCCTTTACTTTCCGCATTGCATTTAGATTAATTTATTTCATTTTGTTGAAGTATCCTCACACAAGAACACTTTCATCTGTGGCTTAGCCGATCCGTTGTGTCATCTTAAGGAATCATTCCTTGCAAGCTAACTGTGAGAAGGTAATTCCTTCTCTTTTGTCTACTCATAATTACCTTCTCTTTTGTCTACTCATAAAAGAAAATATCGAAATACATTAGAAGATAGAATGCCATGTACATATCTTTGTATATATAGATTAGATTAGTAATTAGCTTAAGTTAGTTTTAGATAAAGGTAACTGGACCTTTAACTAGTCGAAATCACTATCCCAAATGGATAAGGGCCCAATTGGGTCCCTGACCGGGTGATCTCCCTATGATGTTGAACATGTTCATTTTTGTCCATCAACATTTTTGGTGCTAGAAGGAGGGACATCAACGAGTGTGCATAATAATTTGATTCTTGTTTGAGCTATTGTTTTTAATTCTTTCATTTCTTTTTAATGGCTCCTAATCTTCCTATTTGGAGTTGTATATTTGGTCGAGCATTTTGCAACACTCCAATAAATATAATTAATCACTTGTCAAAGGTAAAGTTTAATGGTGAGTCTAATTCTTATGCATTTGATCATGTTCATCAATTTATTTTAAACTGTAAAAATTTTGATATTGATGAGGGTGTTATGTGTAGGATTTTTACTCTTACTTTTACTGGCCAAGCTAAAGATTGGTGTCTTTCATTGCCAATTGCCTCTATATATAGTTGGGATTAATTTACACGAATGTTCCTACATAGATTTCAAGATTATGACTATGATCAGGTTTTCCTCAAAATTGAGAACTTGCGAAGAATTGAAAGTGAGTCCTATGAAAATTTTCTTCTTAGATTCAAATTGACTTGCTTTGAATTTCAAGCCAATGATTTACCTTCTATGCATGAATTAATATGATGGTTTAAAAAAATTCTTTCACTTCCTTGTATTAATCATAATGAACTTGAAGGTATAAATTTTCTTACTGTATTTTCTACTGTTGATGAACCAATTATTTCTTATGATATGGTTGATCCTATTGTAACAGTCAATTCAAAAATTACTAAGGAACTACTTCAGGAAATCATAAATTCATCTATGAAATCATAACTCATCCTGAAAATGTTTCAAATCCCAATACAATTGTTGTTTTCCAAAATAATGACAGTTGTTTCATTAGGAGTAACTTAACTGGTATTTCTGATATCATTATTAATACTTCTCAGCCCCATATTTCACAACATCTTGATAATCATTTTCAATAAGGGAAATCTTTATCCAACCAAATTAATCCCTTACCTGAAAGTGATATTTAAGAAAATGATGGAGAAATGATATTATAAACTCAAGAACAAGTCCCTAACAATAATAATCATTCTAAGAACAAAGAGACATTTGGTTTTATTTGTTCCAACAATCATTTTGCATTATACCCTGATATTTTTGTTGACATAAATTTGTTTGATAATCATTCAAGAGTTCCTCTTCATTTAAATGACATTTTACAAAAGAGCGGAACTGTCATAAGTCAAACAGATTATGGGTCTTTCATGCATAATTATTAGAGTAAGGAATCATTAATTGATCATTTTTTTATAATTCTCATACATGTTCATCATCATATGCTTTTGTTTCTGATTCAAAGGAAATTAGTCAAGGTAGTGATTGTGAAATCATTTATGATAATGATTTAGATGTTGAGAATAGTGAGGCACTTCACCCCCAAGTGATGGTTATGTTAGGTCATCGTATTGTTGATTCTCATAATCAATCTATATTTCAAGATCTATGGTATCCTTTTACTAATCATACTACAATTGAACTTCATCTTGAATCTTCTCATAATGATTTCAAATTTCAGGAAATAAACGTCATACCTATATATGATTCTGATGACATTACTCAAGTTCCTATTTCTTATCATGATCTTAAACCTTTTTCACAAGTAGAAGCTAGCATTAATTTTGATTACATTATTTCAACTACTACTTGCGCAAAAGAAATTCTTGTAAATAAACCCCAACCCTCTTGTAACATTATTGTACATAATACTAATATTTTCTTATCCACTCTTTCTTTAAACCTTCTCCAATCTATAATGGATATTCATCCTTACTTTTATGATCCAGTAGAAATTTGGCTGCAGGGAATTTTTCAAGAGAGGATAAATAAATTTATTTTTATGAATTCATTAGTGTTAGATGTATATAAAGTGTTTAAATTTTCTTCTGGTAATTTAGTATTATTTTCACTATTGTTACTAATGTTTGATGTGTACATATGTATAGGTGTGAAATAACTTGAATGGATTCATTAGAAATTTGACTATACGTAGTCATATTTTCATCGTAAAGTTAGAGTAGGAGTAGGTCTAGTTTAGCTTATATTTTCTTTACTTTAATTTTAGATTCAATAAACTAATGATCTTAAGCGTACATGAGCTTCATTAAATCTACAACTTCTTCATGCTTTAATTTTTATCATAGGAAGAAGTTACGTCTTCAAGTTAAGTCTCATACATTTATTTTCATCTTTTCATTATTTTCTTTAGGTTTTTATTTTAAATCTTGTTTTAGTGTTTTCTGATTTAAACTCTGTTTTTACAGGTCTTCGAAATTTTCCAAGAAAATCTAGCACCCTTGCTTACTTGGAATGCACTCTCCTTGTTCGATGTGTTTTGAGTTAGGAAAAGAAACAATGATGCAGACCAAATTGCAAACAAACTAAATTAGGGAGCTTCTAAACTTTTATGTTGCATTCATCCCTTCTGATTTAACTTCATTTTTTTGTTATTGTTGCTACCTAGATTTTGTATTCTGATTTGAACAAAAAGGCCAATCAACTTCAACTTTGCAAGAAATAATTTGTTAACATCCTAAATTAAGATGGACACACATGCTTTTCTTATTTTCACTCTTTTGTTGAGATCTTCTTTCATAAGTTGTCTTGTTGAAGTTTATTTTCATAATTGGTTTTTTATTTACCTTTTTTTTCTCCTCAGATTTTTCCTTTTCTTTCTTTGCAATGATTGAAATTTTTTGTTTTGGTTTGCTTTTTTTTGAGTGGATTTTGTGTTATGGTGAAATGTTTCCTACCCAACATTGGTTGACCTACATAGGGAAATCTTAAATATCTTCTTTTCAATAGGATTAGATTTACCTAAAGGTCATCCATATCAAGTTTTAACTTTTCTCGTACATTAATCATTATTCATAGGGAACATTATGATATGTTTCAAGTATTGTGAGCTAATATTTAAAAATGAAAGAATTTCTGACATTCTTTACTTTGAATCCCTCCCACCCCCTCCACATTTAAAAGCCTCTACTTTGGTAGATGAAGAGAAGACTAGTGGGGTCAAACCTAAATAGTATTGTATCTATTTCTTTAAATAGAATAACTCTCATACCACCCTGCTCTCTTCACCCAATTGCTAAAATCAATTCTCCAAATATCAGTCAAAATGGTGGCTTAAGAGAGTTATAAGCACATGTGTGTGAGAAATGTGTGTAAACTCGTCGGAGTACTGAACAAGCTCGTTGGAAGCGGGTCAATGCATACATGGTATCAAGACAAGTTCATCAGGGTACTGAACAAGCCTGCTGATAATGAAGTAATGGAAAGTAAAAGAGGTAATAGATGCATACTAATCCTTAAAGCCTCCTAGCTATTTTCATTGGCCAACAATAGAGAAAGAATAAAATAATGATAATTCCCTGTTTTAGAGATGGACACTCAATTATTTTAATCTTTAAAAGCTTATTTTGCTTTGATTCTATCTTATGTGGGACCCTTAGGAATTGTGTCATGTGAGAGTAAGTTTTGAAAATTTTCATTTTGATCTTTGGTAAATTTAGTCCTATTATCTTAACCAGAGATAACCAATTCATCCCCGTGTGTCGCCAATTGTTGTGGAAAACAACAACCCCTCTTTATTTTCAAGAAAGTAAAGGGCCCCACTTATTAATTTTGGTAATGTCACCTTGATTTGTTCTTGGTTTTATATTTCTAGTGTCTTTTATGTCTTGTTTGTCCTTTTGACATTCTAATCATCTTCCTCTCTTCAATATATTTCCATTGATATGGTTTGTTTTGTTTGATTTTCTTATATAGTCATGTAAATATTTTATTATTTAGGTGATTGGATTGGTTTTCATTGGACATTATTAAATCATAACAACTTGGTTAATTATTGGAAATAGTTTTAAAATGAATTCCTCACATTCACTTTGTTCTAAAACAAGGTTACGAGGAGTATTTTCACCCTTCAATAATTAACATATGATTATAAAATATGGTTTAATTGGTTGATTTAAATTTGTCAACAATTGAATGATTATTAAATTTTGTGGAGTTAATTTCTTCAATTTGAAAAATATTCCCAAATATCAAAATATAATGTCCAATTTGATATATTTAGAATATGTGATATCAATCAGATTTGATTTTATTAATTTTGGTTAATTAAGATTTGGAGATCTGGTAGTTCATCTTTTAACAGATTTTTTTGTTATTAATTTAATTTGTTTTTGATATAGGTTTCTATTACAGATATGCAGTTCAACTATAGTCACAAAAAATTACTCAATTGGAAAATTCGTATCTATTTTAGGAGGTGAATCTCCAGCCTGCATTGCGAGAAAACGATGATGCATTTTCTCAAATGGATGAAAACCCATTTAAAAAATGGGGTGATTTACCTTCCTCCAGGGTCGTTTCCTCAGAAAATGAATACTTTCAGATAAATTCTATGAGGAAGGAGGTGAAATTTCCCATAATTGTTGTTACGACTAACTCACAAGAAAAAAATTTGCAAGTCAATTTACGAGAGATCAGAGATGAATTTATGAAAACGATTGAAAACCCACTTCAAAAACTTATCAATTTACTTTATAAAACCCCCTTACACATGAATAAACAGATTTTGGATTCTGACCAAATCCTCTTATTATAAGGTAAATCAACAAGTTTCTGAAGTGGGTTTTCAACCGTTTTCATAAATTAATCTCCGATCTCTCGTAAATTGACCTGCAAAATTGTTTCTTGTGAGTTAGGCGTAACAACAATTCTAGAAAATTCCTCCTCCTTCCTCATAGAATTTATTTGAAAGTATTCATTTTATGAGGAAACGACCCTTGAGGAAGGTAAATCACCCCATTTTTGAAATGGGTTTTCATCCATTTGAGAAAATGCATCACCGTTTTCTTGCAATGCAGGCTGGAAATTCACCTCCTGAAACAGATACAAATTTTCCAATTGAGCAAATTTTGGTGACTATAGTTGAACTGCAGATCTGTAATAGACACCTATAACAAAAAAAAATTAAATTAATAACAACAAATCTATTAAAAGAGAAACTACGAGATCTCCAAATCTTAATTAACCAAAATTAATGAAATCAAATCTGATTGATATCACATATTCTAAATATATCAAATTGGGCATTATATTTTGAGATTTGGGAATATTTTTCAAATTGAAGAAATTAACTCCATCAAATTTAATAGTCATTCAATTGTTGACAAATTTAAATCAACCAACTAAACCATATTTTAGAATCACATGTTAATTATTGAATGGTAAAAATACTCATAATATTGTTTTAGAACAAAGTGAATGTGAGGAATTCATATTAAAACTATTTCCAATAATTAACCAAGTTTTTGTGATTTAATAATGTCCAATGTTTTAACAAATTAAAACTATACATAAGGAATGTATAAAAATTTGTTTATTCATGTGTAAGGGGGTTTCTCTTTTCTGACATTTAGAGGCTCTGAGCACTGTTGTAAAGAGATTTTAGCTGTAGGTGAAGAGGAACACTCAGATCTGAGTTATTTGGGAGTTTTCTTTTCAATATTCAATCTTTGTATTTGAGACAGGGTTTGCACTATTGCAACTCTTTTTTGCAACAAAAAAGCTCATGATTTTGAAATGTTTTTTCGAGATCTATTTGTAAATCAGAGCAATGAAATCAGGTTTATTATTTTTATTCAAAACCTTTTATTTGTTAATTCAAATTTTACTCATTTAATGGCAAATCTGTGACAATTATTTCATATTTTTCACTATTGTTTGATACGAGATTTATTGTCTATTATATAAACTATCTGATCTAATGGTATTATAGATATGTTATTTATTTCTAATTTTCTCTTGTGCTTCAATCCAATTTTTGAGTAACTATTTACTTAGAAATTTGTCATTTCAAATATATTTAATTGTCATTGAACTATATGAACTATTTATGCATTTTAATGGCCTATATTTTATTGTTTTAAATATCCAAACAAAGCATGTATGACACTTATAGTGTTAACTGTTTGAAATAATTCAACAACTTGACATTCAATATAAAAACATGTTTAATACCCACTATATTTCAATCCTTGCACTTGGTATTTTAGAGCTATCTCTTGAGTATCAAGTTAGATTAGTTTCATTTACTTTCTGCATTGTATTTAGATTTAGATTTATAGTTAGATTAATTTATTGTATTTTGTTGAAGTCTCCTCATGTAGGTGAAATTTCATCCGTGGCTTAGTTGAGCCCTTGTGTCAGCTTAAGGATTGCTTCCTTGCAAGCTAGTTGCGAGAAGGCAATTCCTTCTCTTTTGTCTGTTGATAAAAGAAAATATCGAAATACATTAGCAGCTATAAGACCGTGTACATATCTTTGTATATATAGATTAGATTAGTAATTAGATTAAGTTATCTTTAGATCAAGGTAACTAGACCTTTAACTAGTTAGAATCACTATCTCAAATGGATAAGGGCCTAATTGGGCCCCTGACTGGGTGATCTCCCTATTATGTTGAACATAGTCATTTTTGGCCATGAACAAGTTGTTGCAACCAATCTGCTTGAACCTGCTTTTCATATCTCGCACTTTTGTGAATCAAACACAAGTTTGTGACCTTGGTCACACATTTGACTTACACTTAGAATATTATGTTTCATATCTTCCACTAGTAGAACATTTTCTGCTTTGGTATCCTTGTTTCCAATTCTGACTGTGCCTCTTCCAATGATTCTAGTTGAGTCATTGTTTCCAAAGAGATTGATCCATATCTTTCCTTTATCAATGTTAGAAACCTATCCTCATCACTTATCATGTGCTTTGAGCAGCCACTGTCAACATACCAACCACACTTATTGTGTTTATCTTGTAGAGAGAATGTGCATTCTTCATTGTTATACTGATTCTGCTTTCTTATCCATATTCTCTGTTGAGGTTCCTGTCTGTGACTACTGTTATTTTGTTGTGATTATCTAGGAGGGACTTGTAGCATTCCACTTCAGTGCTCAAGGACTCAAACATGTTGCAGCTTCTTCTCTGTGTTTCACTAGGCCTTCTTGGATAACAATTTTGTGCATGACTTTTAAAGTTGTTTATGTTTCTGCTATTTTCTCTGTAATTTACAGCTTTATGTCCAAAATTATTACATGCATAACATAAACAAAAAAAGATAGTTTGATACATGGGAGTTGAAGATATTATGAAAAGAGTCACTCTTCTGAATCCTTCTTCTTCTCGAGGCCTTCTTGTTTAAGACTGTCGCTGATTCTGAAATCAGAATTTTTTGGGTGGACAAGTCTCCCTGTGATCTTCCTTGTAAAACTTCTTGTCTCCTATCATTGTCTTTGCATATCTTCTTGGACGTGTTTCTTGATCTTCTATTTTGGAGTTTGATCCTTTTTTCATTCGATTGTATCCAAGCCCATACTTGTCATGATTTGGCCTTTGACTGCTAATAATATCGTCCAAAACTTTTGAGTCGTTCTGCATGTTTTTATTTTGAAGATATTTTCTCAATGTGACGATCTCTGCTTCCAAATTTCCAATGATCTTGTCTCTTTCTTCTAACCATTCTTTGAGTGCTTCTTCAATTATTTTGTCTTCTTCAACTTGGATTTTTAATTTAGTGATCATCTGTTCTATTTATTCTGAGTTGGAACTTTGAGATTCCTCTTTTCTTTTTAGTTCTTCCTGTAGTGACTTGTTTTTCTTCTTTTACCTTTTTATAAATTCTATGGCACTCATCAATTCTTCTTTGTAGTCAACTTCTGCATCTTAATATTCTTCTTCGGTGCCTTCTTCATCAAAATCTTATACTTCCATGAATAGAACCCTTTCTGTCTCACTTCCATTATCTTCATCTTCGTCTGATGAGGTGCTATACTCTTTTGTGCAAAATATTTTCTTGAGGAATTTGTTTTTGGTTTTCTTGCCTTTGTACATTTGTTTGCTACTTGAATCATATTCTTCATTTATTTTCTTTTTCTTATGGGGACATTTGTTACCAAAATGACCAATACCTTTGCAGAGATGTAATGCATAATTTTGACATATACCGAATCACCAAGACCATTCAGATGTACATTTTTGGATTTTGAGTTATTTAGATTGAGTTTCCTTCCATTTTCATTTGTTGGTGGAACTGATGGTTCTTTATATCCATCTATAATTGATTTCGAAACCTCAAATCCCTGTGCTTGTACATATGCTTTCATCCCTCTTCTCCAGAATGCATAGTTCTATCCATTAAACTTTGGTATTCCATTTTTATACATATTTTTGCTCTCCATGATCTACCTTTTAGTGGTTAAAGTGGTTTCTAAAAGAACATGCTCGAATACCAATTTTTG
>JZKD02S1720910.1:975388-989472 GCA_000966675.3 Picea glauca
TATATACAAGTTTCAACAGTGTGTATACATACATACATACATATCACTACCTTAACCCTACCACCTCTTCGCACCTCTCCTTTGGCATCATCTGGACCCCAATTTCCCAATGAAACTCACCATATATGTATCTCCTACCTTAATTCGCCTGAGCCCGAGCATTTCATCTTTGCTCTCTACTGAAGATTGTATCATCACTCAAAAACTTGACCTAGGTGTGATAAAGACTCTTCGATCTATTCTCTTCTTTAACCAAGACCCACTGAGGCTCTTTTAGATTCACCTTGGAGATATATGTTGATTCTAACCCTAACCAATCGATATCGTACCAAAGATTCCTCTCCATGTTTAGTCCATACCAGCAAGGTATGAGGCCTAGACATTGATAAAATCTCCCACATAACCCAACCGAGCCCTAACCTACTGACTATCCTAGTAATTATTCATATTTCTATTCAAAATCATATCAACTAGGTTAATTTAATCATCATCAGTACTATGTTTCCATGGCAAAAAATTTGTCTCCATCAATGCTAGTTATAACCCCTCTATACCAATGAGCTTCCCCTCATTACCTCCAATTATAACTCCTCTATGTCGACGAGCTTCCCCTCATCATCCTCGGTACTAATCTCTCCATACCGATGAGATTCCCCTCATTGTTGTTGATACTAACTTCTCTATATTGACGAGTTGCACAACAACTTTGTTGGTACCCCTCCTTTTCACTGTATCAACAAGGTTCATAAAATATACTTCGGTGTTGTCTCCCTGTATCAACATAGTTAAAAATAAATTTACCGATACTCCTTTGCGATACCAAGTATGTTCTCATCAATAACGCAAACACTACTTTTTCATATTAGTGAAGTTGACAACGTCGATGCTGAATCACCCAATCTTCTCCTCCCTTCTAAGCTTACCCAAATATTGACTAAACCTTCACCATGTCACCCATTCTCCTCTCCTTTCTATATGGTGATTATCCTCTTGTTATTGAAACAAGTAGCTCTTCAGACACCAATACAGATTGGTCTTAATGATTTCATCATTAGCCTCCTGAATCTTCACAAAATCCAAAGAAATTACATGATTGCAGAAACCAGTGCCTTATGTTTTCTTTCATTCTTATTTTCCCATTGAGGGAACTTAAATATCATATTTTTATTAGTGTTTTAGTGTATTAACTATTGGAACACATACTATTCTGAACTTTTGAGCTTTATACTTTTCACCTTATGAAAATATAATTTTTAATTTTAAATCAAATTCATTGTCAGTTAGTTAATAATAAGGCGTGCACGATATTCACCATTGATGATTTTTCCCTTTTGAATGAATGATCCTAATAACCTTCGGAGTTCTGGAGCTACCTGATTTTTAAAGAGGTAAATATCTAACGGTTGCTTCAGAGCTCTGTGCTTAATATGTTTCAATAAGTCTAAACAATAAAAACTATAAAAATCGAAAACCCAAAGGTATCTGCTAGTGAATTTTCCTAAACCATTTAAAGGAACAAGTTAGAGGACACGTGTACCTTTTGAGTCCTTCCTGAGTTGACATGTGGCACCCATTTTTGACATTCTCATTGGAGGATTCACACGATTCCAAGTGACATGTGGAACCTCTCTTTTCTCAACACGTCATCCAAAATGACGTCATCTATACCATGTCATTACGGGAGATGATCCTTCGGGAATTTAACAAGGAATGAATTCATGAATCACCGAAGTATCAAAATTTTCAAAAAGTAAAAGGGTAGATTGAACGTTTAATAACTAAGTTAATCATGATCAAGATATTATTAATGACTCTGCAACTCAAATTTCATACGTTTCCCCTGTACCATGTTCTAAAATTTCCGAAGTCTGAAATTCTAAAATACTTGAAATTAAGTGCAATTAATTAAGACTTAAGATAAATTACTAGATAATTAATTGCTTCATAGTTTCGAGTTTCAGGAAATTCCTCTTGAGATACATTAAAATTCCCCGAAGTACGAACTCTCGAAACACTTAAAGTTAATGCACCATTTTAAACATGATTAATTGAGGTTTTAAAAGTGATTATGCATAGATTAATCTTTCTGCGGATTCAGGATTTGGGAAGTCCCCACTCTGTCACATCTAAAACTCTCTAATGCGAACCACTGAAATATTGATGGAATTTATGATTAATTAAGGGTAATGATTCAAATGAGGATTGCCTATCACTAGGTAGACATCTCCATTAACATTAATAAATTCTTCATCAGTAAGGTTATATGAATATCAATGAATCTTGTTTAAATAAAATAACTTCGAATTCGAATTCATTTTCACCTTTCACAATTAGCAAGTTTTATCTATTTGAAAAACTCACGGATTTTCTCTGCAACAGGTAACCTCACTCTGTTTCCTTAGATATTATGGCACCATGGAAAATGGAAAAAAATCCCAATGCAACAGGTGAATATTCGAACCCGAATGAAGACATTTTGTCGAACAGCACTCCGTGAGCCACAAACACTGTTAAAACTTGGACACAGGTTTTCGAGATTTTGGAACGTGAAATCATCAACTGTCCAGAGGACTCCACCGAAGAAGTCGACTCTTTTACAGCTAATATTAGACACATAGAGCAGTTGGAGCTACGCAAGATAGTTGCACGACCGAGACTCATGCCTTATAACGACATGATAAGCTGGGCCTTGGAACATGTTGATGTCCAGAACAGGAGCATCATCAACCATCAACATGTTTCCATCGACTCTTTCTGACTTGAACATCTGCAAGTAATGTATAAACTTTCCCCTAATCCTAAATATACTTACAATGTTGCAGTCATTCTGGAATTTGAGCAAAAGGAATGTGTCCAATACGCCAGGAACGGTCACGATATAATCAGGACTTGGTGGGGACACCCAGAGAAATTTAGGACCGACACTCATGGTGTGTATACCACAATGCCTTTGGATGCTCATATGGTGTATGTAGCCATGATGTTCTATCGTCTATTTAGGAACAATAGCCCTACGGATTACTCAGTGGAGTGGGTATCCATCATGAACGAGATAGAGGAGGGTTACACTTTCAATTGGGCCAAAATGTTGTTAGATAACTTAGCCAAGGGAATTATTGATTACAAAACAACAAAATCAAAAGGGCAGTCTACCTCTTTTTACATGTTTGCATATGTGATGGACGACATCTACTTCATGACCCCTTTTCCATTGATGAACTGGAGTTGAACCTCGGCCAGTGTCGAGCCCATTCATTTTTATCACTCCAAGTTGTGGGAGGAGAAAGCTAAATATTTCTTTTATGAAATCTACCACAATGTCGTAATACCTGTTCATATAGCCCTGTATGGTCACCCACCTTCCCAGATTTCATACAAGATTATGGGAAACTTGGGCAAGCTCGGAGATTGGTTCATTGAGGATAATTTATCCTACATCAGAGCTTTTGGTTTCTCGTTCCCTCCTCATGCTCTCCCATGATTTTTACCCAACAGTTTGGTGTGCAGAGAAGTGGCATACCAGACAGCGATAGGAGGCATCGATAAGGTGCTGAAGGAAACACAAAAAAAGGTTTGGATGAATTTCCCTATTTAAGTTGGCATGTTTTCATTATTGGATTTTGGTCACTCCAAAGTCGAAGTCATGGCCCTGGAGGATGTCAAATTGGTTGACATCGAGTTCAAGAGACAGATCCACATAAGATAGTGGAAAACCACCTAGCCCAGTTCAACATGAAGCGATATATGCATGAGAACTCCCCGTATGATGAAATATTTAGGGGAGCTAAATCTTATGAGGAATTTCATGAAAGATTCCAAACCCTGCCCCTGGATCAACAAGCTGGTTTTCTAATCTTTCAAAAACACATGCGAAACAGTCTACCAAAGGTACTACAAGGAGATTCAATAGCCACTCCCCCTCCACAGGAAGCAATGCCCACATGTTCTGAATCAAGTCACTCTGGTAAGCACAGAGTTGAGGGAACCCCGAAGAGCTAGGAGGTGTTAACACAGGAATTATAAGCATCATTGTTAGGAAAACTAATCTCCCAGGCACTAGCTCAACTCAAATCTTTCCTAAAGCAAGGACAAGATGAGCCTCCCTTGACACTAGCTACTCCTACCGTGACCACAAATACAACAGAACAACGAAAATCCACAAAGATTGCTACTCCCATTACATTGCTGACCCCTCTACAAACCAGCTTCGGAAATCCTAATTCCAAAATTGTTTTTGTAGGTGATCTTAGCCCCATCTTTCCCAAAGAGATGCCTCCTTCGGATTTCCTTTTCCGCAAGAAACGAAAATCCATCTCTTGGGCTCGTGATTTGGTTAATTTATGATGATTATTAAATCCTTTTTGTACCGGTATCATATGTGTATTTAACCATTTGGAAGAAGTTTTGAAGGATTTTATATCAATTCGTCATAGCTTTATACCAGCTATGTGCAATTGATGTTTTACGATGGTTTTGAGTTAAAATCAATTTGATTTAATGTCCAAAATAATCTAATGCATGATCTGTGTGTCACAGGATGAATTCTCCATGCGATTTTCCATTCAATAGCTCGTTCAACACTCCATCCAGCACCCGATCCGACACTGCGTCCGACACTACATCCAACACTACATCCAACATTGGGAGATTGGGCGAGTTGGAGGATGTTATATTGGCGACCTGTCTTGGCCGAATCGGGGACATGGGTTTTTTTCACCCTCGTGGCCTCCAACTATTGAGCACTTGAAATCTCAGATTAAGAAATTGTGCTAATCGTTGAGTCACTCGTTCAGTTTCTAGAAGCCCAAAGACTGTTAGCACACATTTAATGGGATTTACCATTTTTAGAGGAGGTTGACCCTTCCAGTGGTCGACCTCTTGAATTGTAATAATTATAAATACCACAGTAGTGGTCATACAAAATGTTGAGAATTGTTTGAATCATTTTGTTGTGTAACTCAGACATTTCCGCAAACATTTTTTAATTGAATGCCAAAACCGTGTTGATGTAGCTCACGATTTGCTGTTGAGGAGTAACTTTGACCTGCTGGGAGGCCCACCAGTGGTTTGGGTGAATACTTATATAAATATATTTCATATTTCAGTTGTGAAATTGTCATTTACTTCATTTCTTGTTATATGTGTTTTTATCATTTTAAATCCTATGTGTTTGTTGTTCATCATTTAATTGTTTAAATTTCCTTTTTGCAGGTTTCTTGCAGGAGATAGTTGTTAATATGTCGTGTCTTTTAATTGTTAGTAAATAGCTTGCAAGCTTATAACCTTGTTGTGTCTTAAATGTTAAAGTGAATTTATGTAGGCTAAAACAGAGTATTAATTTAACACAGAGCACAGAGTTTCTTTGATGAAGTTTCGACGGATTAATAGTTGCAAGTTTTGTTCATTTAATTCTCAATTTTGGTCATGTTTTCCTGGATCTATTTTTCTTATCAATTTTGTTGTAGTATGTTAAGGTAGAAGTAGAATTTGAATTATGTTTTTATAAGCATTTTAATTTCTAATCTGAGTTTTTAATAATAGGATTAGCTTAGTTTAATTTATGAAATTTCTGTTCTAGATTTAAATTGCAATTTTAATTAGAAGTTTGAGTTTGAGTTAAGCTTTTAGTTACAAGTTTCTAATTGTGTGAATTTTCTTACGTTAGCATACGAGTGCATTTGAATTAAGTAGAATAATGTTTTCTTATTATTGATGATTAATGCATAAATTGGGAGATCACATGAATTTTCAGGATAGTTGATATTTCTTCTATGATGGCTAAGCTCTCGTTAGATTGCTTGATTCATACTTTTCGTTTCTCCATAGAAGTTAATATTGAATTTATTCCTCTTGAGCTATCACTAATCATTAGATTCCATCATGATGTCATAAGACACCGAAGACATAATCATCATATTTGAAGTTTCTTGTTATTGTAGATTAAGAATAGTTGTTGATTAATCTTTAAATACTATCATGATGCTTTTAATTAAATAGGTTAAGATTTCCTTTTGTAGATTATAATTAATTATGAGTTTTATCTTAAGAATAGAGTTTACTTGTTGAATAGTTTTGATTAGTTATCTGTTGAGTAGTTTTGATTAGCTTACTTGCTGAATAAGTTTTAATAGGTTAGTTGCTTGATTGTTTACTTGCTTACTTACTGCTGCTCATTGATTTGAATAGATTGATTAGATTAATTTGTTGTTGTTGTTTCTCGTTAAGTTGAATATATTAAATAAATGACTTGTTTTTTCTCATTAAATTAAATAGGTTAACTTGTTCAAAGTAGGGTTTTCATTTGCTTCTTTAGGAACAATCCATCGATCCATTGTTTAAAATTTGCTTAGGGTAAATATTTCAAGTTCCTTGATAGGATTTTCTCATTGATAGTCTTTGATTAAGTAGATTAACCTTAGATAGACAATCTCCTTAGTTAGATTATACTTACCCTAGATTTTCTGCCTTGGCACATATAGTGCTACAACTCTAAGTTACTTACCTCGGGTTGACAATTTAATTAAGGGATTTAGTGCATATAGAACACCCATCACCAACGTGAAAAGGGAATCACACTAGAAAGATGGAGTGATAATTAAAATGCATAGAATGGTGTATGACGGGAATGACCAAGATGATCCAGAATCTGCAAGGCAAGTTGCAGGTTCATTAGGTGATTTTGCCACTACCAATCAGTGGTTTGTGGACAAGTTGACTGAATAACTACGACAAAAGTGCCTATTGGTAGAGAACTTGCAAAATCAAATACATGCCATGGAACAGACTATCAGAAACATAATGAACCAGGATTTCAGGCAAATCGGGGCCAGTTATTAGCAACAAATCAAACAACTTCAGGATAACCTCAATCTGCTCCACCAGAATTCGCAAACTAGCAAAAGTCTGGTCACTCAATGTGACAAGTTGATAGAACAGTTACAATCCAGATTGAACCTAATCGAAGGTACCTTGATAAGCATATTGACCTTCCAAATTCAAGCATTGGAAATAAATGAGAAGATGGAAGTTGCCCAACAAGACCTTTATCTGAAGGTAGTTGCCATCCAAAAGTGCTATCAGGCAGTAGACCTTTCTCTAAAGGAAATTTATGTCAAGGAAAAAGAGGCCCTCTCAGCCTATTCTAAATTTCAGGAAGTCCTCATATTAATGTAGAAAGATAATGTCCCTGATTTTCCTCTTCTTTCTCATTCCGAACAATTAAAAGGTGAGATGGCCCTAAAGGTATGGGAAAAAAATCTGGAAGAGAGTAAAATATTTTCCAAAGAGGTAAAATAATCTTGTCTAGAAGCATTGTCATCATTAAATAAAGGGATGATTGATCTTGAGCGAAGTAATATCTCAAAATCTTTAGGGAAAATTGATATATAAATGAACCGACATGATTCCAGAAAGAGAAAAGAAGAAACTCTGACAACCATTTGGGAAATGAGCAAGATTGATCTTCTTAAAATCAATAAATGGATAGTGAATATAAATTCATAGTTCCAGGCCACAACTCAAGAAGTGAAAAACATCCAAGAAAAGTTTCCTCAGATAGAAAGAAAATTATTCGCTTTCAAGGTAATTGAAAAAATTGAGCCCTCAAGCTTCGTGATGGAATTGTTGGATAC
The DNA here is from genome assembly GCA_000966675.3 of Picea glauca. Taxonomy (NCBI): domain Eukaryota; kingdom Viridiplantae; phylum Streptophyta; class Pinopsida; order Pinales; family Pinaceae; genus Picea; species Picea glauca. The sequence goes on from JZKD02S1720910.1 coordinate 983,020, forward strand.
ATGCAACCAATGTATCGAATATGGAAAAGCAATAATATCTGGGAGAAAGTAAGAAAATGTGCACAGTGCCCTTTCCTTTTTCCCTCTCTAACTTTCACCTTCCAACAACCACTTATCTCGTTCACTCGCATTGTAATCTCCACTTATCCCCACTTCATCATCATACACTTGTTCCATCATCATTCTTCCCATAGATGGTTACTTTTCCCTGTTCCCGTCATTCATTCCTTGGCAAGCCCATGCTGTGTTTTTCGTCCAATCATCCTCCCCCCATGACCCCTATTGTGATTCATTGCCTTACTGAATATATCTGGAGGGACCGATGGCAACAAAACTAAAATGACCAAAACAATATGTTGAATGATTAAGGTGGCCTTTATGGAATCTGTACTCAGCCCAAAGGACTAAGGAAAGGAACCCTCCCACCAGCAGGTGAAGAGACAGAGGAGAACGCCAACGAGAATCATAAAAATTTACACATTGTTGTTTTATTTAGATATATGCTATTTTAATTAAATATTGTAAGAAGTCCAATGGTTTTTGAGTTGTGACATATTTTGTATAAGTACATAGATTCAAGATCTATTCAAGGCTGCTTCTTGTCAGATGTAACAGAGAAACTCTCTTTTTGTGGATTAATACAAGTGCAGACACAAATTCTAATTTTCGTTCAGTTTGATTTATTTGTTTCCTCTGTATTTTCATTTCTCTGAATTTCTTTATGTAATTCCTTGAAAAGTGATTTATTGCAATTTAGCATTACAACTATTGTGATCATATTATACCAACAATTCATTAGGTAAGAATTTTTTCCTTTGTATTTACTGTGAGTAAAAGAAGACTTGCATTCTGCATGAATGGTTGTATCTCATATCCTATTCAAGGGTGCCTTCTCTACTTTTCTTCCATTGCAAACAAGGTGAGACTCATATAGAATTGATGCCTAGCTTTGTTTAATAGTTTTGTAACTTTCCTTCACACCATTTGATATTATAATTGTGACTTAGACAACAAAATACATCCTTTGTATTGTCCTATTATTAATTTCATTGAAAGATCATTTCTTATATAACTAAAGGTAGGAAATGCACTCATTTTAAAACATTTTCTTTAAACACTCCTAATGCTTGACATTACTCTTTGAGCCTTAGGATTAATCTCAGGAACAACATTAACAGTGAATATTCCTATTACAAATTCAATCATGTCACTCCGCAAGAAGTCTGTAAGAAAATCTCCCACGATAGAGGCCTCTGCAAGTGGAATCCACCAAGAAGAAGAGGCAGACACCCTAGGGCCAATCTATGATGACACCATGAGATTCATAGATAAGGGGACTTCACTCAAATGGAGTGACGTGTTCCAAATGTTTAATAAATAGAGTTTCCCTATAGAAGCAGAAGATGAATACGAACTCAATATCTTTAGGAACATCCTAAAATTGGGGCTACATGGGGTGGCAACTCACACAACATTTTTCCCATGTGCGAACACAATCACATGGATAGTCCAACTTGTAGATATTGACAATTGATACCTCCTCATTGATAAGGGGCAACCCATAAATCATTTTAGGTGTTTGGCATAGCCTCATACTATCACATGGAGAAATTAAATTTTCCATTGGACAAATATCTTATCATGAAATTCTCACACAAGCAAAATGATTTGTACAAAATCTAGTACAAGCATGACAAGACATTCAAAATAAGACCCTCAAGTGAATATCCCATCGGTTCGTTGAGGACGTCGTACCAATATGTCTTAACATTGTTATGTAGGTTGTATGGAGAACAAGATGCATCAAATTTCACCTTATATTTGATGCCCCTTATATACTATTGCATTGATGTGGGTTCATCCCTCAATTGGGCTGGTATTCTATTAACATTTCTAGAGGACTCCATCAAAATGGCCAATGAGACTATCCACGATAAGTTTCCTAGTTTTTGATGTCCTCCTATTTGTTGGACATGGTATGCATATGGCATCAATATCCAAAGATGGGTTGGTCTTGGTAGCCAATCGATGCTTCCATACACATCTATGGAAAACCGCTTTGAGAGAACAAATATTGGACCAAGTATCACAAGATTTGTGATTACTTCCTGGCATCCCTTTACCATTTCATCTTCGATTCACCCACTCCATGCATGCATGACAAGGCCTAGGAAACGGTGTGAAGAAAAGGATATTGGTATCTCCTAGATCATGGGACATACATAAGGATATATGGAGCCATAAAAGTGCCTCATCTACTCCCTTGGTTCATCCATGACAGGTTAGTGTTGTAGGAAATCACGTATCAAACTGTGATACATGGACTCAGGGCCTCACTATATAGAGATACGAAATCCATATGGCCCCCTTTAGCATTGTGGGTTAGATCCTACTCCTTTAGAGGCATTAAACAATATCAAGTTGAGGTAGACATGTTGTTATCATTCTACTTCAGGGAAGAAAGATTCTGAAGACATGACTCAAAGGGAGTGGTAAAGGAATATTGTAGAAAGAAAAAACACATCTGGGAATACAGTTCAACCAAGTGGGAAGAGAAAGAGATCCATTGTTGTGCATAAACATATGAAGAAGTTATTTTTAGGCAGAAAGGAAAACCTCTGGGCAGGATATGAGATGAAGAAAAATCCTGAGAAGAGGCATGTAAGAGAGATGAAGAAGAGGTTGAAAAAACAACGACAACCATGAATTCAACCTCGATCATTGAATCATATGCAACAACTGAAGAAGAAAATAAAAGAAAATTCTTCGCAAATGTTGAGGTTGAGGCAAACAAGAAGAAAAAAGAATCCAAGGAGGCAGTCACTGACAAGAAATGAAGGAAGAAAGAGAAAGTGTTGAAGAAGAAAGAGGACGTTGCTAAAAATAAATGACAAGAAGAGGAATCCAAGGCCAAAGTAGCAACAACAATATCAAAAGTGGAAGAAACACCAACAAAAGTTGAGGTAGAAACAATAGAGATAAGTGTAGCAGATGAGGCTGCAATAAAAGCAGTTGAAGAAGAGAAACAAAAGAGGGGTGAAGACACATCAAACAATGATGCTTCTTCTATGGACATTGACATACCAAGCTTTCAACAAATTTTCCCCTCATTGGCATTCATCTCCCAATCGGTAAACTCAGGTTGGGGCTTCACACGCCTTACAATCCTAGCAATGTGGTTAACTTGAAGAGGTTCATTTTTTACAAGTCCATCGACAGGATTGTGTAGAAACAAATAAAAAAACTCCTAGTTACCAAAGGAAACCCCTTATCATTTGTCACAGAGACTCTGGTGACAAAAGATACCAACAAAGGCCCACTCTCCATAGCATCTGTCAACATTGCTTTCACCGTGGAAATTGAACAAAACCTCAAGAATTTTCTCCATCAAAATGAGGAAAAGAATTCTAGCATTAAAGTGTTGAAGGAACAACCCATGAATTCAAAGAAAGATAAAGGATGCCTCAAGGAATTCAAGGCATGTGCCAAGAAGGTAAGGGCATAGCTCGATGAGACTGCTATGGATATGTACACCCACCTTCAATTCTTCCAAGAGTTGGAAATACAAATAATATATCAACATAGCTATGTGCAATTCAAGAATGTCCAATTTGTTTCCATTTAGGAAGGATTAAACGATATGCAACAATGGATCACTGAGAACCCAAATAGTCCATCTGATTTGCCTCGTGCTCTGGAAGGAGAAAGAAGGATTGACTATTTTTCCCTTTATAGATGCCAACAAGACGAGGAGAGGGATGAAAAGGAAACACAAAGCTCACTAGAAATATGTGCTCAGATCCAGAAGATTGCACATGTTTCGATGCACAAAGGGAATCTCCATCCCATTGAATAGCTAGAAAAGACCAAGATGACAGAACAAATATTCAAAGAGATACAACAGAACATGAAAAAGAGGAAAGAAAATGCTCAGGAAACCATTGAGGTGCCAATATAATTCATGGAGTAGAATCTCGTTCGACCAACCAAGACTCAAACAATGATCCAAGATTTCATGGCCAATCTGACACAAGACATGAAAACCATTACACAAAACTCAACATCACACGTAGTTTCTATAGAATAACTCTTGTATCACAAACTTATATCAATAGAGGGCCAATATGAATCTTGGGAAGCCTACATGAGGGACAAAGACAAGTGAATAAGACAAAATAGAAAATTCAAAATTGCTCAGAACTACCTTCTATTTTGTCTTTTTATCAACCATCATCAGCTTCGTCCTATTCTAACAATTGTCAATAACATTTGAAAAGGGGAAGGTGAAGATACTTGAAACTTTTTCTTGTATAATCCAAGAAGACACTATCAATAGTTATACAAACTACTATAAGTAGAGGAAGAATCCCATTTTGAAAGGGCTCTTCAAGCATTGTATATTCAAAAACTACCTTGAGAATTAATATTGAAAATCCCTCGGGGCCACTTTGTTGGAGAGAAGAAATCTTGTAGGTGGTAGCTTGCTGTAAACTATTTTCAGCAAACTTTATGTTGTTTACATGTGTTGTAAGAATGTCCTTTTTCTTACGCATTGTTCTTTTTTAATCAAAATCATTGTTGCAAATTTGATTACTATTTCTTATCTTTTATCCTGAGATGATGAGTTTCTTATGTATGTAATTTTGTGATTTAGACTAATATGGTTATGTTATCCATATGCATGTGTTGTCTAACTTTGTTGCTTCTTAACAACTACCTAGAAGAAGTCATTTGCAAGGATTCGTTTCATTAATAACTGCTCGTTTGGTTATCATAGTTTCTCTTAACTAGGATAAAGATAGAATAGATTTTATTTCTGCAATTAATTTGTTCACATTTGAATCTTGCATTTCATTCAAAACCATTCAATCACCCCTCAAACCCAGTAATGGCACCTTGGCCAGAATCCAAATGGGTCTCCTAAACCAAAAAATGCATAGTCTAATTGGGATCATGTACCGGGGAGTACCCCTTATTGTTGAAGGGAAATTATACCACATCAACATACCCCAGAGGGAAATTATGAGACTAAATTTATATGTAATGGGGAAATCATATATGTAATAGGGGTTGACTTAAGAAGGGGCCCACATGTGAAATGAGTGAATATGTATATGTAAAGGTCATGTAGTCATTATTGGATAGGACCTTGCAATTTATATATAGGAATGTAATTGGATATTTGGAGGAGGTCCTCCTATTATTTAAGGAATTATTGTGTAACTTGTCTCTCTTATCTATTTTGGAGTTGTGTTCCAAGTTCATATTTGGTGTGCATGGTGTGTACTTAGTTTATTACAATATCTTAAGTATTTGGCACATAAAATTTGGTATCAAAGAATACAATCCATGGTTGGATCCTTTCTTTTTAAATTGAAATAGGGAAATATTATATTATATTAAAATGTTGTAGCCAAGCTAACAACAATATACAAAAAGAGTTGTCCCATAGTTTAATCAAACAAAACAAGAAACTCTCTTATATTTCATAGGAGAGTTTTCAATAGACTATAGAATATACATTCCAAGTTTTCCTATATGTAACCTATTTGAAAAAAGTGCCTAAAATCCTAATAACACTAAAAAACATAACAACTAACAGAAGACATGATGGATATTCACTTCATCCTAACAAACATTTGAAAGGGGATAGTTTTGCTACTCAATATCCATTGGTTCCTTCAATTGATGGACTATCTCATCTTCCTTGAGTTCATCATTTGAAAAGTTAAATGATACCTTAATATTTGAGACTTCGGAGAGAGAGTCCTTATGAAGATCGAGAGCCAATTTCCACAACATGCTACATTCTTCTTCCAAAATGGAAATCCTTTGTTTTCGTTGAACCAATAAATTCATGATGGTTTCATGCTCAGAGACAAAATGACACTCATTCTCATCCGCTTCGGTTGTCATTGGGAATATATATCTCTAGTTAGACCAATTGTATCCTCATGTCTTATGAGGGTTCTCCTAAAGTCCATAACATCTTTTCTCTCCATAGGTGAATTCATGACACTATTCCCCACAATTTGAAAAAGGAAAAGGTGTCTATCAATTCCTTCATAATTTTAGTGTAAGCATTCCTGAATTGTGAATTAAGGAATTATTTCTCATGATGCTATCATCCTAGATCGAAATGTTGTTTCCATTGGTTGTAATCTAAGTAAACCTAGAGAGAATTATCGTAGCAACATATTTCAATAATTTTTAAATCTTATAATCTCTTTGATTCTCCTCCATATTTTCAATGCATCTTTTTCTATTTCCCCTGAAGTATTTTTTCCACAATATTATTTTTCACCAATCCTAATATGTTTGTAATTAACCTCCATAAAATATTGGTGCCAAATGAAAATTTCATAAAGGATGGGTCCTTTATCTCCAAGCCCCCTTTTTCTTTTGGATCCCTAATGACCTTCTAGTTTATCAAGCGAAATTTCTTGGTGTGAA
>JZKD02S1720910.1:989522-1005717 GCA_000966675.3 Picea glauca
ACATTCAACATCATTCACACATATGAAATATACAGAGACAGATATTTCCTGAGGAAACCCATAAAGGGTAAAAACCTCTTCTTCTTTATATGATAAGTAATCTTTACATTCTGTAAATTATCATACTTATGAGCACCAACTCATAATGAGGCTACAACCTCTATTTTGCAAGATGCAACTTGATGAGAGAACCAACTCTCTGTTTTCTCTAGCACCTACTAGAAGGAAGCACCAACTCCCTGGTTTCTCTAGCACCCACTAGAAGGAAGCACCAACTCCCTAAGTGTTCCAGCACCAACTGGACGGAAGCACCAACTTCCAGTCACACAGGCACCAACCTGTATAACAGAGAACAACAGTTCTCCCTTGCACCACCCTGCCACCCTGGTTTCTTTGGCTGAAACCAGATGGAAGCTACAACTCCCTGTGTTCAAGCACCCAATTGAACCTCTGAGGACAACAGTCCTCCCTAGAACCTCCCTTCCATCCTAAAATATAAAGTTTTCTATATATAAATTTATCACAGTGATACAATATTTATCATTGGCTTACCAGGCTTATCACTATTATGCTATGCTACTCTGCTCTCCTGTATCAGTGTCTCTCTGTCTGCATCTTCTTGTGATTTCTGATCTTCTGTTTTTCTCTACAAGAGCACCTCAGCCTTCCTTTAGTGTCTCACTGTCTTTTTGCACACATGCCTTGCACTTTTCGTGCTTCTTCCTTTTATGCTCTGTGCGCCATGTCCATTCAATGCACCATTCCTCTTCTTTGTATTTCAGTTGTTGCACACTCCTCCTTCTACACTCCTAAATCCCTCTCAACAACAACAACCATCTCTTCTTTCTTCTGCCTTCTTATAGTCTTTGTGCACCTTGTGCATCCCCTGTGTGTAATTCTTTTGCATTCTCTTCATGTCGAGTGCTCTTCCCGATCATCATTGCAACTCTTCAGCTTCTCTGGCTGTTAAACCCATGTGTTCATCATCATTGGGTGTCATGCTGAGATTCCTTAGCCTCTCCAATAGTTGAGACTCTTTGTCTTCTCTGTCATAGTCGAGCTCATCCTCTCTGTTGCAGTTACAGGCTTCAATGCTATCCATATGTCAATTTCCTCTACGAACAATCTTCATTCCATTGGCAGATTCCTTGAGACTCTTCAACTCCTCTAGAAATCACACAAAAGTCTCTTCAAGTCCTCTGGCAGAAACCATCATTAGTTTCTAGCAATTACACTATGAACCTCCAAAGACCACTTCAGCAACTGAATCACCACTAATCTATTAGCTGTGAAGAGAAATAGTAGCCCTTCGATCATATTCCCAAATAACCTACACCATTGGATCATAAATGATGGGTCTCACACTTATTTCACCATTTCGCAATTTAGCCTTTCGGTGTTTCAACATTCCGACATTTGGCTTTTCGGCATCCTTGTGGTGAGGCATCTCGACCCTCCAAGTCGCGATCTTCGAAATGGAGATTAGCTTCGTGCTACCTCCTCCCTTGAGCCTTTGTCAATGTGACCATGGGTTATGACCAAGGGCCAATTTTGAACATGTATTTGGCATTTCATGTTTCGGGGATTCTGTGATTAGTCGTCTCGACTCTCCATGTCCCAAACTCCGAAATGTAGCTTGTCTCTTCGATCCCTTCTCTACATCTCTTTGACAATGTGACCACCGAAGGTGACCATAGCCTTATTTGAAAAAGCATTTCAGTGTTTCGTCATTTCGACATTCCTGTTGCAAAGTGTTTTGACACTCCAACTCCCGGTATCCGAAACCAACACCAAAAGGTGTTTTTCGCATTTTAGCATTCCGGCATTCCGACATTCCTTGTGATGAAGTGTTTTGATGCTCCATCTCCCTGTATCCAAAATCTACACAAAAAGGTGTTTCGGTGTTTCACATTTCGCAACTTCGGGACTCCTATGATGAAGAGTCTTGACTCTTGACTCCTCCAACTCCCGGTATCCGAAACTCCGGTTGATGTTCCTATTTCAAGATTAACGACATTTCGCATTTCGTCACTTTGGGACTCCTGTGTTGAAGAGCCTCGACTCTTGACTCCTCCAACTCCTGGTATCCGAACCTTTGGTCGATGTGCCTGTTTTGGGTTTTCGAGGTTTCGTATTTCGTGATTTTGGGACTCCTGATGATGAAGAGTCAAGACTCTTCCAACTCTCGGTATCCGAAACTGTCCTCCTACTTTCAGGATTTTGGTATTTCGCATTTCGTGATTCTGGGACTCCTAATGATGAAGAGTCTCGACTCTTCCAACTCCCGGTATCCGAAACTATCCTCCTACCTTCGGGATTTCGTAACCCCGCTTCACCTTGCTCTTTAAAGAACATGCAGGTTTTCCTGGATCCAACGCTGGTTGGACCTCGGGCTCAGATCTGACGTTCATTAGGAATTCTCAATGGGATCCAAAGATCACTGTCACTTCTCCTCCCGAGCTTACACATCCTCCTAACTTGGAATAATTTCTAAGTGTCAAAGGCCTCGACCTTTGATCCGTCTAAGATCTTGAGTATGTTATCTCTCTTGAGCTTTGGCAATGAGTTAACCTCGTCCCTAGTGCACACCTATGTACTGCGTGCGACTCTGTGCTAATCCTCCTGAGCTTACGTTGTCCCTATTTTTCCATCGCTGCATACTCTGATCTTTCCATCAATGATAAGCACACCTGCCTGTAAACATGCCAACATTATTGTGGAGGATCCACCTAAAAGGAGGGTGTCATTTGCAAATTAGAATGGTTCAAATTTTTTTCTCCCATAAATATTTTAATACCTAGAAGGTTCCTTATAAGTGATTCCACCTCCAACTTCCTTCTCAAAGAGTCAACCATGATAATGAATAAAATTGGAGAAAGGGAGCAACCTTGTCTCAATCCTTGGGTTCCCTAGAAAAAAGGGTGGGCCTCTCATTAACTAGGGGAGCTATACAAGGTGTAATAATACATTAATAAACCCATCTAATGAAAGGAGAATTGAACCAAAATTTAGACATAACATTAAACATAAAGGAATGGCATACCCGATTGGAGGTATTAGCCATGTTGAGCTTTATTATCATTCCCTTATATTTTCTTTCCTTGTTGGAGTGAATGACAACTTGCACCAACATTATATTGTCCATTGTGTTACAATTATGCATAAGTCCCCCTTGATTGTCTAAGATGAGCTTGGGAAGAAATGTTTTCAATTTGGATGCTATGTTATTCATCATTATTTTGTGTGAAGAGTTACAAAGGGAAATGGGCTAGAATCAAGAAAATGAAGAGATGTTTGCCTCTTTCAAAATTAAATCAAGAAAAGAATAATTGGGTTAACTCCCATTTTACAAGAATGTTTTACAAACTGGAGCATTCTTTTAAGATTTTTTTGGAATAAACTCTAGAAGGATTTGTGGAAATATTTTTAAAACACATCATGCCCTAGAACCTTGTCAGGTTCAAGATTCTAAATGTCATTTAGAATATTTGTTTCCTCGATTGGTTTCAATGAATTTACATTGTCTTCTATTGAGGTAACTGTTGGGATGTTTTCCATCATTGCCACAGTGACAATGGGGTCCACTTCATCATGTTTAGTGAAAATATAATCAAAATAGGACATTTCTACATTCTTCAAATCTTGGAAATCATATATCTTAGAGTCATCTTCCAGTGAGATCTTGGCCGACTCCTTCAAAATGATCCATTTTACCATTTTTTCTTTAGTTTTTTTTAGGGGGTGGGTGGGGGTGCATTTTCATATAGAAAAAAATTCAGGGTGCTGAAAGGACATAGTGAATTACATTATGTAAAAAATTGGATTCTGGTTTGCTATATTTTCAAGTTACAAAATGTGAAAGTTAGGTTTTGTTGTTAGTCCTTAAACTAGTCTCAAATAGGTGTTCTAGATAAAACAATCATATCTTATTCTAGAAATATCCAAATTGAGTTCCACCTATTGCATTAGAAAGAACATGGACCATAGAGGTTCAATTTAAAAATTTTGAAGAAAATCCAAAATATTGGACATGTGGAAAGTAATACAAGTTAGCTCTCCTAAAAAGGACAAATTCAACAAGTTTTTGGAAAGTTACCATAACTTTCTCTTGAAATGTCAAAATTTGTTCAAATCTACAGAATTACAAAGAAGAAATATTAACCTACTATAGGCCAAAATTTAGATTCACAAGTGTCAAAATTTCAAAGTTACATCAAGTGCAAGGTTATCCAATTGGATAGTCTCCAAATCAACGTTTTACAAATTATGTTAACTTAAAATTAGTATAAATTCTGATTAGGATGTTTAATTAAGGTGATTCAAAAGCCGTTGGAAAGAGGAAACACATGAGAATATACTTGGAAAAGGATCATAACTATTTGAGGTCATTATTGCTAATATATTAGGTCTATAAATTGAGGATTTGGGTTAGACATCAATTCAGAATCAATGGTAATACTTTTATTTAGAGGAGATGAAGATGAAGATGAAATTGATCTCAACGGGTAGAGTAATAAAATACCAAGTAAAGAGGATAGAGGAGGCCATTTTCATTGAAAAAAAGATAGATGAAATGGGTGTGGAAAATGAATAAAAACCATCAAAGTTGAAACCATATCAATAACCTCATTTCCAGGAAAGTTTCAAAGAAAGACAAGAAAATCAAAATCAAAATTACCAAGGAATAAGATGGAATAACCAACAATATTCATGGAATAGGGCATCCCAATAATATTATTTAACAATAAATTATTAGAGACCATCAACGATAACAAATTGGATATGTCACAACAACAACACATGGAGTCAAAGGAAATAAATGCATGTAATAACCGGGTATTAAGGATTAAGACCAAAAATAATTTAGTTTAAATGGATGGATCATCATCAATGGCAACACGAAAGCATGAATATAAGGAAATCCTATTACTTGGTTTCATCACATGTAAATCCCTTAACTACAATTCTTTGAGGACAAATCGTTTTATAGGAGGGTGCTATGATATGACCTCAAGAGGGGAATATATGGGGTTAAATGTATATGTAATGAAGAAATTGTATATGTAATAGGGATCAACCTAATAAGGGGCCCACATGTGTAATGAGAAAATAGGAATACATAGAGGTCACATAGTCATTATTGGATATGAAAATGAGATTTAGATATATGAATGCATTGGAATAGTTGGAGAAGGTTCTCCTATTCTTCAAAGAGTTATTATGTAACTCATCTCTCTTATATATCTTGAAGTTGTGTTCCAATTTCACATTTGGTCTACATTGTGTGTACTTTGATTTATTATTCACATAAAAACCATGGATGTCAATTAGAAAATGTTAAGGTGGCATTCAATCAATGTGTTTTTGACGTCTCAGTGACATATGTGAGAGAAATCCTGATTTTTCATGTGGTAGCGACATGTCAACAAAAGGATGATATGCAACATGCTACACTGAAACTATTGTTGGCACACTTACTTATACTATGAGGGGGGGTGAATCAATATAGGATTGTTCTTATTTTCTTACAATATTTATCAATTTATTACTCTAATAGACATAAGCAGTTAATGTTAAATATATATACAACCATACAATCCACTATAAAAAATGATTTAACGTGGAAACCTAAATGGAAGAAAACCACAAAGATTATATTTATAATATCATGTAGGCACCAACCTACTGTTACAATATCTGTAGGAACCAACCTACAGGAGACACTAATCACCATAGTTGAGCACCAAACTAGCCATGCCTATAGGAACCAACCTGCAGGAGACACCAATCCCCTTAGCTGAGCACCAACTCAACAATACTTGTAGGCACCAAACTACAACTTTTATATTTGTAGGCACCAACTTACTGGAGACACCAATCTCCTCAAACCATCAAAAATACCAAATCATTTGTTTACTTCGAGCCTTCACTTGCATAAATTTTCTACTTTGTTTTTTTTTCTCACAACACTCTTTGCCAGTTCACAATATACATGACTTTATATGTTTCTTAGACCTTGCACCTCCTAGCCACCCTTACACAATCACATTTCCCTCTCTTTTATTCTCTTTCTTTCTCGGACCTCGAAGCCTCAAAGCTTCACTTCCTTATCATTACTCTTCACACACACACAAACTCAAAGGTTTTCAAGCATCATTATTCATACCCATAAACTCAAGAGTTTTCCCATTAAAATCATGATCAAAAGGTAGGCTCTAGATCCCTTGGTTTTCCATTAAATCGGGCTATATAATACCTTCAAAACCACTCTCAATATCCTTCCATCGCACATGATCTTAGAACCGACCCTTAACACTCAACAATCGTCTAATGCACCATGGATTAGATCATGGCCATTGATCTGCTCGTTGGTCACTATTGTAATCTAGGGAAAAGTAGGGAGAGTTACCAGTAAATCCTTAAGTAGACATCATACATATACATGAATACACATGGACATAGGTAAATACACACACAAGTAATGAGACCCCAAAGAATAATACTTTTATTATATAATAGAACAATACAACATAGTTACATATAACCTCCCACATGAAGCTATCTGAGCCTTCATGTTTTTGTCTATTTATACCTCTTTCAGGCATTTGTAACTACTTAACTGCCTGAGTCGGTCAGTTAACATATACTTCGATTAACCTCTACTTCTAAATATGTCGATTGACCGACTAGTTCTTAGTTGACCGTCAGGTCTAGTCGACGAGGTTGACTAGTCCCTACAACATCTCCCCCCACCTCAATTCCTTGCTTGTCCCAACCAAGTGGGGGTTATAAAAAATATTTTTTTCATACTTTGATTACAATATTACAATATGGAGAAGTAGAATATGAAGAGAAAAAGAGAAACATGTAATACGAGGAGACAAAACCTTTATATGTCTGACCAAATTAAAGTATTGTTTTGGACTATTCCATTGTGCCTGGATCCCTGCCACTGGTCGAATCAACTGGGTCTTGTGTGCTTGGTGCTCCTGTGTTTTACTCGGTTGAAGATGTCCTTTTCTTGTGTGTATTATGCTTCCTAGATACCATTTAAGAACTTTTGATTTCCTAATACCCTATTTTGGAGACAACCTTGGTTTGGTTTCACAGTCATTTCTTCTCAAACTAGAGTGTTTCTTGGAAGTTTTTTTCCAAATTTTATTTCTGCATCCAATGTAAGAAGCATTGACTGCTTCTACCCTCACCAATGTGTTTTTGAAATCCCATAGGAACCCCACGTACCTTATGTAAAGGGGAAATTCCTCTTCTCACATCTGGACAAATATGGCTAACCTCCTTTTGAATTCTAGAAACCTAATTCAGGAGGGTCGTCATTTGCTAACTTTTTCCACCTCACGATTTCTATTCTAGTAGTTAGCTCTCTACAGAGTGAATTTTCTCCTTACTTGGATTTTTTATATAGGGTTTAGGTTCATTATATTGAAGATAATCTAAAATGGTATCATAAATTTCCTGCACGTGGCTCAATCTCCCCAGATTTTGAAGTACATGAAATGAGGTAGTTGTTGATTCGAATCATGATGTTATGAGTACAATTGCTTCGATGTACATTTAAAGATATGGTTTATCATAATTGGGTAGTTCATGAATGTGCATGGTTCTTTTTGCATGTGTATATCCCTACATTTGTTGAACAGATGCTCATGCAAAATCCCTCATGCATTAATCCTGGTGATTTCTCATTGATAGTCACTCGTGTTAAGATAATATGTAGGTGGTTGCAGCATAATTTTTGTCATTGCATCGATCATTGTTAATTATGTTACCGTTATCCGGATTTTACCTGTCCCAAATTAAATGCTCCTTCTCTGCTGACGCCAGTGTTTTCTCGGTCTGCGTTTTCCTAGACCCAACCGACGATGTCTCCTCTATTGATACATGGTCGATACATGGGCCGATCGACGTGTATTTTTGACCCATATTTATTACTGGATTGACTTAGTCGATGTTGGTGATGGCTTGTTTTCTGGTTTTTTTTGTTAATTTTGACCGAGTCTGAATGATGTCATGTTTTTTCATGCCAATTTGATTTGTGTTCTCTTGGTTTGTGCTCATATGATCTACGTTCACCTGATCTACACTAGCTTGAACCATGCTCACTTGCTCCCTGACTAATTCTTTAGATTGATTCTCTTTTTATGAGTATTTGTCTTAAGTTGGTCAAAGGTGTGCAATGTCGAGAATATATTCTGCTACTTTGTCTTGAGCTCGACCATGAGCTGATTTCTTTGTCCATTTTGCTTTATTACTTATTTTCTTTAGTGTTATGGATGTTCTTTAAATACTTTACATTTTCAATTTTATATACCTGAATTTGTCTAATTGTTTTTTGTTTATTAATTTTAAGTAGGGTTTATTTCTCATAAGTATGATTATTCAGTTTAGTTGGTTCTTGTTGGAAACTCCCTGCTATATTTTTCCAACAAGGTTATTTTATTTTATACCTGATACTTTTTTAAATGGACACCATTAATAACTTTCTTAAATGGTTGCCCCAATAATGTTATAAGTTGGACCGCTCCAGTTGGTCGAATATCTTCCACCACATAAGGCCCCAGCCATGTTGTTTCCAATATTTTGGGTATGTCGTTTATGCAATTTTCATAAAGTAAGACTAAGTTTCCCTCTTTTATATCCTTTTTATTTATGTGACAATCATGCCACGCTTTTTGTTGTTTCTTCTGAACCTCTTGGTGATGGATCAATATTAACCTTTCTTCTTCCAACTTGTTTAGTTGGTATAGTCGATCGTTCAGAGTTTTTCTCTCATCAAATTTTGCTACAATTGCCACCCTACCAGAATTGGTCCAAAATTGTAAGGGGATAACAACTTCCTGGCCATAGACTAGCTTGAACAGAGTTTTAACAGTCGATATTTTGAATGATGATCTATATGCCCAAAAGATTGCAGAAATCTTATCGTCCCAGTCATCTTTGTTTATGTCTCAAATATGTGTAAGTCCATTGTGTAATGTTTTACTAAAGGATTCAACTACCACGTTTGCTTGTGGGTGATAAGCTGCCATTTTTATATGGTCGATTAAAAAAAATTCCAGTAGAAATTTAATTGTTTCATTCACAAAGTGAGTTCCCTGGTTGTTGATTAGTGTTACAGGATAGTTGAACCTTGTAATTATCTTCTCGTAGATGAATTTAGTTGCTACCTCTTCGGTACAAAATTCGACTGGATCAACTTCTTCCCATTTGGTCACATATTTGACCACAGTGATGATGTTCTTGGAACCAGTTCTTCTCTCCCTCTATGGAAATGGTTTGACGAAGTCGATAGCCCAAATTTCGAAAGCTCTATTGGATTTTATTTAACTTAGTGGCATTTCGATTTTCCAAAAAGGTCGTCCACACCTCTGAAAAATGTCACATTTTATTACTTGATATCGATAGACTTTATGCAAAGTTGGACTCCACAAGCCTCCTTGTAGTACCTTTTTGGCTATTGTGTCGGCCTAAAAGTGTCCACTGAATGCTCCTGCATGGGCTTCATTGATTATATCCTCTTTTTCATGTTCTGGAATGCATCTTCTTAAAACATCATCCATTCACATTGTGTATAAGTATTCATTAATGATTGTGAATGGTGCAACTTTTAGGCCTAGAAATTTCTTTTTATTTGTTGGGAAGTCCTCAGGGGCCTTTCCTTCTTCTAAGAAATTGGAAATATCTTCTAAATCTTTAGGGGCAATTTTGACTCTAAATAAATGTGCATTTGGAAGTTCATCGTTGATTCCTATCGGATCTTCTCATGTTTCTAGTTGTGAAAGGTGATCAGGTCGGACATTATATTTCCTCAATTGTATGATTACGTAGAATTCAAATTCCTAAAATAATAGTAAACATTGACAAATATTTCCTTTATGAATTGGTTTATTGACCAAGTATTTCATTGCTTGATGGTCTATAAAAAATGTAAAGAGATTTGCAAGTAAATAGTGATGGAACTTTTGTAGAGAAAAAATCATTGACAGGGATTCCCTTTCCGTAGTTGAATAATTTCTTTCTTCCTTATTTAGTTTTCTAATTGCATATGCATTTGGATGATCCATTGTGTCATCGTATGGCTGAGCTAAAAATGACCCGACATCTACATTGGACACATTGACATGGACATGAAGTTTTCTTGACCAGTTTAGAAATTTGAGAATGGGTGCTTCGACCAACTTCTTGTTTAAAAATTCAAAGGATTCTTGGCAGTCTTGGCTCCATTTAAATTCAACATCTTTTACTAAAATCTCATCCATTGGGAAGGTGATGTTTGAATAGTGGCGTATAAAATTCTTATAATATCTAGTATGACCCAATAGAATTTTGATCTGTTTTTTATTCATGGGTGGTTTTAGATCAAGGATAATATTAATCTTAGCCATGTCGACCTTTACCCCATCTTTACATACCACATGTTCTAGCAGGATTCCAATAGGTTTGGAAAATATACATTTCCTGATGTTTAATGATAGTTGAATTTGTCTGCAGCGTTCTAGCATAAGTCAGATCCATTGTATGTGATTTTTGAATAGACTATATATTGTCTAGTCATTGAAGTATACAACCATGGTTTTGTAGATATATACTCTTGAAATTATTTAACCACTATTCTTGAAAAAACTATTGGTGCATTCTTTAGTCTGAAAGGCATTACTTTGTAAGTGAAAGATTCAAATTCTGACACAAATGTTGTTTTTTCCTGATCTTATTTTTCTATTGGCACCTGGTTATATCCTGAGAACCCGTTAGTGAATGAATAACATTCGTGACCAACGACTTCATTGATATTTTCGTCAGCAAAGGGGGTGGGAAACAAATCTATCACAGTCTGTTTGTTGAGTCCTCGGAAATCGACACAAATTCTCATTTTTTTAGGATCATGTTTCTTTGGTTGCACCACTACGGGACTTTCTCATTCTTCCTTATCTATACAATAAATAATTCCTTCTTGTAGCATTCCTTCGATAAATTTTTGAACGATTGGTTTATATTTATGCGCTAAATTGTACGATCTTTTTTTTATTGGTTTTTCTCCTGGAATAAATTCAATATTCATTTCACCCATTTTCTATACAAGTCCTTTCAAATCATTGTAGTCATGTGCAAAAACATCTTGATTCTCTTTTATCATATTGACTATGTCGACTATTTTCTTGTTGGACCAATAATCACCTATTCATACCATTTTTGGTCTATCATCATTTGATATGTTGAAATCCTTTGTTTTGATTTCTGCATCCATCCATTCTGGTGGTTTAGCTTCGTCAAGATGACATTGTCTCTCTTCAATTTTTGTCAATATTTTTGGGAAGTCAGGTTGTTCCCGGTATTCTTGTTGGAGTTACTTCACACACAGCTAGGATTTATTTTTCCTAAGGTTTTTATTTGTTTATTAGTCATAATTAGTCATTATCCAGTCTCCTATATTTTAGGAGAGAATATTCCACCTGGAGAATATTCTCTTTCAGTTCACACTTTAGGTTGACTAGTTGAGTTGAGTTTAGATGTTGCATTGGGATCATCACCATGATAATTCGACCTTGCCTTGGTATCATCGCCAGAGTGGTGCATTAGCCTTGATTCCCTCCGTTAACTGCTCACTAGTCTCTGTTCAGTCAGTTAACTGAAGACTAGTTGACTAGTTAACTCAACTAGGTGGCAGTTCACTCCCGTAACTGCCTTAGAGACTAGAATAAGTGGAAGTTCACTCCTGTAACTGCTGGTGTGTGTCCAGATCACTCTATACCACCACTATGGTGAATTGGTTCACCTCAAGTCGAACTCATTGAGTTCTACAAAGTATATCATGTGTAAATTATTCATTATTCACAACAGTTAATGAGAATTCTTCCATTCTTTCTCTCCTTCTTATTCCTTCTACAATTCTCTCTGCAAATGTGTGTATTATTGTTTATATAGATCTATTATGTGCAGTTTCAACACATTTACATGGTATCAAAGACAACTGACTGCTAAGAAAAATCTACACCAAAACATTTTGCAAGTACAAAAGATTGAAGACAGTGGAAAGATGGAATTCTAAAAAGAATTTATTCTTACAACTAGAGAAAATAGCCATACATATTATATCTAGAGGGTTGTATAGGTTAACCATAAATACAGATATAGAGCTGACATCATCCATAGACAAATCCAAGTACTTAAATCGCATCAATGAGGCACTCGGAACAATTTGCAGTCTTATTTCTCCCGATCTCCTTTTTCATATATCTTCCTGTAAGACTCCCAATGAATCTTGGACCATCTTGGAAGGAATCTTTGGAAAATAGGATGAGATGAGGGGACACATGATGGAGGTGGATCTGCTCACATTGGATCCAAAAAGCTTAGAGAATATCCAAGATTTCTTTACAAAATTCAAGGATTTACTATCACAACTCAAAGCTTGTGGGGTCGATAAATCGAAGGAGTAGAAACAAATGGTTCTCACCATTCTCTCCAAGATTGGTCCTAATTATCTGTATTCATATCTACATTCCATACTTTCATATTCTCCTCTGGAGCCACCTGGAAGATGCCTTCTCTTGAGGACTTTATTGAATCCCTAACACAAGAGAAAACCAAGCTCATCAACATGGGCACAATCAAAGGCCCAAGGGCACATGCACTTATTGTGCATGATGGAAGCCACAAGTATCATAAATATACAGATAAAGATAAAAGGAAATTTCATGCACATACGAAGAAGGAAGGGTACACAAAGCCCTTCACCGATGCCTCTGGATCCAAAGGAGAAAAGGGAAGAAAAGGAGATAAATGCACATACTATCACAAAGGATTCCATTCAAAATCCGCATGCATGAAAAAAAAAATAGATCTGATGTCTCAGATACTTCAAAAAAACAACCTTGGAGATCACATCCCCAAGAGTGAAAAGAAGAAGAAACCAGAAGATCCAAATTCCAAGAAAGGCAATTCTAGCCATGCCTTGATTTCCATCAACTCCTCTCCCGATGCTTGGATCGTAGAATCGGGAGAATCACATCACATGGATGCCTTAAAAGTAATCGATTCTTCTTTGGATGCATGCAAATTTCCTCCTATTATGATGGGGGACAACTCTTTTGTCGAAGTCACTGGCAAAGGAAGGATTGAACTCACCAACGGAAGCTTCGAGAACGTGTTGTATGTTCACAAGATTTCTGTCAACCTTCTCTCTTTGTATTAGATGAAAAATTCCGGCACCGGAAAGAAATTCATATTCACACAAAATTCCATGGACATCTACGACATGCAAACAAACTCCAGGGTTGCTACTGGTGAGGTAAATCATCAATCTATATTGTATACATTTTCTGAATTCATTGAACTCGATTCTGCTTTACTACTTACTCATGCTGATGAAAGTAGTAGGATATGACACAAAAGGTTTGGACATTTGAATTTCAGATACATGCAATAGCTTAGCAAGCACAAATTAGTTGATGGTCTACTAGACATCCATTTCTCCAAGGGAGTATGTGAGGGATGTGTTTTCGGAAAACACCCTCAAGAGAAATTCGATAAGGGAAAGTCTCAACGAGCTTCCGCACCTTTAGATCTGATCCACAGTGACCTCATGGGTCCTTTTCCGCATCCATCCATCAGAAAATCAAGTTTTGTTCTCATTTTTGTTGATGATTTCTCATGTTTTACATGGATCTACTTTCTCAGGAAAAAATCTGAGGTCTTTCAACACCTCAAAGATTTCAAAGCCTTGGTTGAGACACAGTCTAGAAAGAAGATCAAAGTCCTCCGAACTGATAACGCGGGAGAGTATGTGAATCATGAGATCCACAATCTTTTCCATGAGGCAGGGATTCAGTTGCAACATACAGTTCCCTACACTCTGCAACAAAACGAAGTTGCTGAGCGGAAAAACCGATCTGTAAAGGAGATGGAATCTTGCATGTTGCATGTAAAGTCACTACCACAGAGACTATGGGATGAAGCACTTAACTGTGCAAAATAAATCCAAAACAGATCTCCCCATAGATCTGTCAAGGATAAGACCCCTTATGAGGCTTGGAGCGGCCTCAAACCAGAAGTGACCCACTTTCGCATTTTTGGTTCTCGTGCATGGGCCCAGATTCCCTCTAAAAAGAGGAAGGCACTTGATCCACAGAGCACTGAGTGCATTTTTGTTGGATACCCTGATAGTGTGAAGGGATATCGACTTATTGATATTTCCTCGGACCGACTCATCATTGAGCACAGTGTCCAATTCGAGGAAAGTGTCTCGCATGTACCTCAACAGTCGCATGCAGACACCTTCACTCTTCCACCTGTCCGAGATGATGAGCATGCACATGCTGACTCTTCTTCAGATGAGAGTTCTGATTCAGAGGAATCAGATGATTCATATTCAGATTCAGATTCATTACAGTCAGATGTAGAGTTAGAGCATCCATATGCAGTTGCAGAGCTAGATCAGAGGCCCAAGTGGGCATAGACTACTCTTCAGGATGCAGGGGATCTCGTAGGTGATCCAACCGATACTAGGAGGACTCAATATAATTTTGAGGATCCTCCTATTTCACTCACTGCCATTGAACCATTTCCTTCCAGGCATCTTTTCTTGGTTCAGTCTTAAGATCCACAGTCTTATGGAGAGGCTACTGGAAATCCCTTTTGGGAATCCACCATGCAGGAGGAGTACAACTCCCTCCTCAAGAACTAGACTTGGGATCTGGTTCCCCTTCCTTCTAGGAGGAAACTTGTCAGATGCAGATGGGTCTATAGGATCAAGAGCATAGCAGATGGATAGATCTGCAGATACAAAGCCATGATTTTCACCAAAGGATTTCAGCAGGTTCATGGTATTGACTATGATGAGACCTTCGCTCCAGTAGAGAATATGGATTCCATACGATTGGCACTTTCCATTGCGGTAGCCAAGGGATGGGAAGTCCATCATATGGACGTGATGAATGCATTTATTCACAGTGATCTCTCTGAGGAGATATACATGGAGTAGCGCTAGGGATTTATGCAGGACTCATCCTTGGTTTGTTGACTGAAGAAGTCACTTTATGGCCTCAAGCAGGCTCCAAGGGCATGGTATGCCAAGATGGACTCCTACCTGTTGTCAAAGAACTTTGTACATGTTAAATCATACCCGAATGTCTACATGCACAGGATGACTGATTCACTTCTACTTTTAGTTCTATATGTCGATGATTTGTTGATCACCGGGTGCTTGACTTCAACGATTTCTACAGTCAAGAGGATTCTGCATGACATGTTTTTGATGACGGACATGGGTCCTCTACACTTATTCCTTGGACTTGAGATCATTCAGGATGCATCAGGCATCAAACTATCTCAGTCCAAGTATGCATGAGATCTCCTTGAGAGATTTCACATGACAGAGTACAAGTCTGCTCCGACTCCTTTCCTATCAGGATTCAAACTTGAGGATGGTGGGGAGACTCCAATGGTTGACAACACACTGTACATACAACTAGTGGGGAGCTTGTTGTATCTCACACACTCCAGACCAGTCCTCTCATATGCAGTTGGCGCAGTTTCCAGGTTCATGCAGGAGCCACATGAGCTACATTGGAAAGATGCAAAGCGCATCCTTCGATACGTACAGGGCACCATCACCTTTGGGATTCATTATGCAACAGACTCTACATTAGATCTCATTGGGTTTACCAATTTCGACTGGGTTGGTGATAACATTGATCACAAGTCCACATCTGGTTACTCACTCAGTATTGGTTTCGGGCCTATCTGTTGGTCGAGCAAGAAGCAAGATGCCATTTCTCTATCTTCAGCTGAGGCAGAGTACAGAGGGGTAGTTAACATAACCATTCAAACTATGTGGCTACAACATTTTCTCAATGATTTGGGCATTTAGTTTCATCGACCAATCGTCATCTGGTGTGACAGCCAGAGCACTCTGAAGTTCTGCAAAGATCTAGTTCAGAGGCAGCAGACGAAGCACATCAAGATCCACATACACTGCATCCGAGACTTAGTACACAAGGGTATCATCGATGTTGGTTGTGGAGCCTGATTATCTTCCTGATTCAGAGGTCCTTGCTTTAAGCCATGTTTATACCCCATGAAGTATTTACACCCCAAAAGTATGTACACTCTTCCACGCGGGGGAGTGCAGAGGGGGGGTACCCCCTCTGCGGGGTCCGGGGGGTCCATCCCCCCGGCT
>JZKD02S1720910.1:1010639-1025626 GCA_000966675.3 Picea glauca
TTTTCAGTGTATCTTTTGTACTTGGGTACCTAACATGGCCTCGTTTCCGGGACCCAATCTTTATTTTCACCATAGTGATGTTCAAGGGGGGTGTTGGAGTTACTTCACACACACCCAGGATTTATTTTTCCTAAGGTTTTTATTTGTTTATTATTCATAATAGTCATTAACCAGTCTCCTATATTTTAGGAGAGAATATTCCACTGGAGAATATTCTCATTCAGTTCACACTTCAGTTTGAGTAGTTGAGTTGAGTTTAGATGTTGCATTGGAATCATCACCATGCAACATTGGGATCATCACCATGCTAATTCGACCTTTCCTTGGTATCATAACTAGAGTGGTGCATTAGCCTTGATTCCCTCAGTTAACTCCTCACTACTCTCTGTTTAGTCAGTTAACTGAAGACTAGTTAACTAGTTAACTCAACTAGGTGGCAATTCACTCCTGTAACTACCTGAGAGACTAGAATAGGTGGAAGTTCACTCCTGTAACTGCTGGTGTGTGTTCAGATCACTCTAGAACACTACTATGGTGACTTGGTTCACCTCAAGTCGAACTCATTGAGTTATACAGAGTATATCATGTGTAAATTATTGTTTCTTTCTCTCCTTCTTCTTCCTTCTACAATTCTCTCTGCAAATGTGTGTATTATTGTTTAGCTAGATCTATTCTGTGCAGGTTCAACACATTTACAATTCTTTGTGTTTCGTGGCTATACTTAATACTGAATTCACATGATTCTACAATGTTGGGTGGTATTTCTTCCATTGGAAGCTCTTTCATGGCCATTTTATATTCTCCATGTCGATCCTTCATGAAGTTGATATTTCTTTGTTTTCTACCATTTATTTGGTATGTTTTCTAATATACTTGGAAACATATGGGACCACACCCTTTCATCCTTATATCCTATTTTTCACTGCTCAATTTTGAAACGTTGAATGTGTTCTAATGGGTCGTAGTTGAGTTTGACTGTGGGAATATATGCATCTTTGGATAATTTCTTGTCTCGAAACATTTCAACAAAGTATGTCAACACATTTGTCCATGTTTTTAATCCGGGGGAACGTGTTTCCCACCATCTTGCAACTTAGCCTATGAAAGTTTCCACAAGGCTTTGTGTCCTCCCTTTCTCTTCTATCGAATTTTCCACTTCTTCGACATGGGTCGATAGGGCATGTCTTCCATTGTATTCTAAGGGTTTGCTTATTTGATTTTCGGTCAGTATAAGAGTGGGATTTTGTCGAGTTATATTTTTGTATACTTTTGGTACATCCTGGATTGAGTAACATGTCTTAATATGTTTCGTTGGAATAATTTCAATAGACAAAAAATCTTTCGCATGTAATTCATAATTTTCAATTTTCCAGTTGTATAAGGCGAAGTCGGAATTATGCCCGACCGACATGGGAGATTCTCTCAAAATTTGTCCTTCTGCAGTTGGTTCTATATAATATTTTTTTCGTTGTTTATCTGATATAGGCATATGGATTCTTGATCTTCATCCCACAACTCCATCCATGGTTTTCCTTCCTTTGGATCCAGGAGAATAATTATTTTTCTCCCACTTCCTTCCAATTTATTTATATCTCTTTCGAGAGAGATAGTTGCTTTCATTCACCAACCCCATGGCCAACTGACAAGAGGTGTGTATGCTGAAATTACTTCGAAAAGGTCGATCACTTCGAAGTCGACCGAAGTCAGTGCTCCCATAAATTGAGTGTCCACATTTCTCAATATTACAATTAGTTATATTAATATTTGATCAGCTAACTTAAGATAATTCAACGCAGGTACTAGGTTGGGTCAACCCATTCATATTCATGTTTATCGAGGTAGATATTTACCTGCAAACCAAAATCAATGACCAACTGATTGACAAACATTCCTTCAATATCCAATTCGACTCGTGGATTGTAATCTTTGTTGTTATAAGAGAGGTGATTTTCATCCTTGGTCAGTTTTTGATGATCTTTGTATTCTCGCAATATGTTGAGAAGATCCAACAACCTACCTATCAAATTTTTTTCTTTGAGGAACTACAAAAATTATTGTATGGTGTATTCATTTCGATTTCTTGGGTTTTATTGATCTTCTGTGGAGTTCTTGAATAATTTAAGAGCTTCTCTTCTGATTTTCTCTTCTTTATCTTGTAATTTTGTGGTGGGGTGTTAATATCTAGTCCTGTGCCTGACCTTGTAACAATATGTAATATTTTGGAGTTCCTCACCTCTTCCTTGGATATTGCATGTAGTAGATTCACATTTTTTCTTGGTATGATTTTGTTGAGTACTATCAAACAATATTCTAAAGAGTGATCTCCAATGCTGCATATATTTCAAAATTTCAAATCAATTCTATCTTTTATAGGGAAATCTACACTGATGTGATCACATTTATAATAATTAAAACAATATGGTTGTCCATGACCTCGACCTTGACCACCAAATCCACATCAGCCTCCTCGACCTCAACCACGACCACCGTAGTAATCATCTCTTCGACCATAGTTTTTTTCTTGATCGATGGTTTCTGTGTGGTAGATTGTTTGTATATTATTCTGATTACGAGCATTTAGATGGAATTTAGATGTTCGGTGATCAGAAGCTTCACATATGTGGAACCACTTCATGTTTTTTAGATTATGTGGACAATCTTGTATACTATCACCAATTAGACATTCACATATATTACAATATTTATGAGCTTGTATTTGGTGGACGTCTGTTGTTTGTGTTCACTCATTTAGGGGACACTTATCCTTTGTATGTCCTTCCCCAATGCATGTGGTTCACCATACTTCATTGCGTCGAATAAATAGACTTTTTATTGTTTGTTGCAAATGTTATATTTTCTTCTCAAGTCTCTCTGTCATCAAGGAATTCGACGGAATATCATCATCTGACTCGACTCATTATGCCTTTTGTAGCACGTCTTCACAGTTGGTTACCTCGTATAAGTGTAATGAAGAACATATTCTTAGCAGTAGCCCAACTACCTACCACTGGACCAACAAGTTCTGATCAATCGCCGTTGGGATTTGACTTAGGATATCTTTGAATCTCTTATCATATTCTCTTACTGAGTCACCCAGTCTTTGTTTTATTTCTTTTAAATTTTGGGCTACCAGATGTGTGATGTACTGAATTTTAAAGAATGTTAAGAAGCTATTCTTTATTTATGATTTTGAACAATTTTTATTTTTTGTGTAGTTAATGAACCATGTTAAGGCATGGTGGTGTAGCGCAACTCCAAATTGAGCCATTTTCTTATCTTCGTCTGTAATATTAGCCTCATCCCAAAAAATTTCACATACAAACCAATGGTGTTTTGGGTCCTCCTCTCCTTCATAAATTGGGATGTGGTTGAATCCCATTTTGATTTTCTTGGTAGGAATGCTCGGTTTTTTTGGTATTTGAGATACAACTACTTTCGAATGAGTTGTCGAATATTCTGGTCAGTTTTTGTCTACATCCGAAAATGGATGGTAATCAAGGAATAGTTGTTTATTCTTGAGTGTAGAAACTGCATCCTCAGTTTGAGAGATTTTCCCTTTATATTCTACTAACCATCATTCCAAAGGTTGTGTCACTTCCATACTATAGTTAATTTCTTATCTCGAGATTAGATGTGGAAGGGGGGTCGATTCTATGAAATCCTTAATTTGGATAAGCATATTGTAGGTTTCCCAATAGTTTCCCCGATCGTTCGTTCTGTACCATAATATTGAAGATTGGTCATCGATATCCATCCTTTGTTGGAAAAATTCTCTTATCCACGGACTGGTTTCTAGTGCGGGAGAAGTTCGTAAAGCAGGTCCAGATTATTCGTAGTCCATACTTGTTGGTTCGTCGTCCAGTTGATGGATGTTCAAATGTGCATCGCTACTTTTGTTGGGTTTCGCAGCGGCTGCTGCTATATCCAACTCTAGTCGATCTATGTCTGAATTAGACTGCTCATGTTCTTTTTCAGGATGACTCTCCCCAGACATCTTTCGATTCAACTTTCTTTTGTTCCACTGGTTACAAAGTTCTTCTCTTTTTTGTTGTCTTTTATCCCATTCTATTTTCTAGATATCTACGGATTGATTATGGGCTTGATTTCCTCTTGACGACATTTAGGCTTGGGAAACACTACTTCTTGTTTTATGGAATCTTACATTTTTGACCGACACAACTTACTCTAAGTCATTAGCATGGGAAATATTTATTTATTCAAGAATTAATCCCACGTTTCTCTTGTATATTTGCACATTGCATCAAGAAATGATTTCCACTTTTCGTCTCTTTATTGGAAATGACTATTTGGTAATGGTTTGCCTAATATGTGTCGGTATTCGATGATGTCATAGAATCCCTTATCGAGGAGGAATTTATGAAGATGTGTCAGAACCATGCATAAACATCAGTCATTCAATTCAGTGTAGAATTTTTCTTTTATTTTGTCGAGAGACATCCGATCTTCAATGGCTTGTTCCGAAATATAATCTTCGATAATTATTTCAATCCAGTCATGCATATTTGTTCTTCCTCCATTTGTCAAATTTAGGCCTAAATTCTTGTCAAGTGTCTTATTATGCATCACTTGATCTGTTAATGTGCTGAAATAATTCTTCTGGGATAGTTTCAAGGAATCTTTCATGCGTCTCTAAAAAGAATCACGATTATGCTTCAACTACTGAGAGGTTATTCATTTTTGTGTAGTTTCTGATGTAGTTCTCAATTTTTTTCTCCCACCACTCACGTATGTCTTGTAGAGTTATAAATTATGTACACTTCTTGATCCAGAATCAGATCCAGGAGCTTGATGGGGCTCGGAAAGCCCTAAAAATAAAATTTCTCAAAATGGCTTCAAAACGGATGGGTGCGTAGACCTTGTCGATACAAACCCAACGCAACTTGAACGGGCTCAAATAGACATTGTATGCTCTAGATATCACATTCTGTTTGTTTTTCCAAACAAGCAAAAAGTCAAACAGGTCAACAAGCAAAAAGTCAACACATGACGTCATGATGATGTGGCAACGTTTAGAGGTGACATGTGGAAGTAGGCCATATAACTGACATGGCATTGGCACAGTGGACTGCTAATGTGGTTGGCACAGGTGGACCAACCGGGAGGTGACACATGCCACCACTACAAGTGTGACACGTGGCACGTCTATACAGCAACACGTGGCAGGGTACGACGCTGACAGGTGGCAATAAGGTGGCACACAGGTGGGAAAATCATCACTTGACACATGGCATCATAAATTGAAAAATTTCATGGTGCCATGTGGCCCAGACATGGGTTTCCACATGGCACCCAAGTATTAGTCTGTTTCAGTACAAAATTTTTGGAGTTTATGGGTCTCGACCCCATGACCTCTTGGTAGGGGAAATTCCTTAGGGATAGGTCAGATTGCCAATGCCCCAATGATGGGAGTTGTTCTAAAAAGTCCACTTTATAATATACAAAGTGACTTTATTGTAGTGGCGGAGGTGGAAGGGGACTGGGGCCTAGCCCCAGCCCATGGTTTGCATATCCCACATAACCAAAGGTCTGGCACTACCTGTATTCCAGCTCGGTGCAAAAGGTTTGGGCATGGATTCTTAGCACCTACCTGCCATATGATTCGGGGGCGGTGACCATAACCCAAGCGCGCATGTTGGGGGCGCGGTCCTATGATAAAATGCCATGTGACCTATACTTGTGGGGAAAGGGCCAGTGCGTAGCCATTAGGGGCTAACGCTTGGCCATATGAGCCATGTGACCTTGTATTTAGAGCACGCACCCAGGCCCGAGGGGCTAGTGCCAAATTTTAGTTATAAAGTGGTTTTATAACTATAGTATAGTAATTTTTTTATGGATTTTGGCCTGTTATTGGAGATGTTTCGCCAATATTGGGGGATATTGGGCCCTTTTTGAGGCCATATCTTGGGGGGAAGTTGGGAGATGGTAACCAAATTCATATATATATAAACCTGGAATTATTGAGTCCATGGGAAGAGATTTCGAGCAGGTTTATGCTGAAAATTTTCCAAGACAAAGATATTTTTATGCAGGGAAGTTGTTGAGGAGTGCACCTTTGCGGGCCATTTCTGGGAGCTCCGGTCATCCAATTTGAGTGTCGTTTCTTCTTTTGGGTTCTAGATATCTGGTAGAACAAGACCAAATCATTTTTGTAACCTTTTGGCACTGTTGTGATGTACTTATTGAGCTTTGACCAGAAATAAGAAAGCCTCACCCACTAAGACAAGGCCCAGAGAGGTAGGCGAGATTGCCAAACTCCGTTATCACATTGGTGTTATGGTTTTTTGTTGTTTTATGCTTAATTTCATTTATGTACATGTTTATATGGCTATCACATTTCTTCTATACTTCTTCCTCTTTATTTAAGCTTCCTAATTGGTTAATCAACACATGCTTATTAACTCAACCATGGTCATGTAAAAGATCTTTTCGGATCAAGTGGTATTAGAGCTAGTTGACGTTTGGATTTGAGTTTTTCATGTTAACCAGGGAAAAGATACTTTTTGGTGAAGGAAATCTTGTTGAATAGAATCCATTGATTGGATTGAGAAAGAGAAATTTTCATAGTGAGAGGATGGCATCAGAAGAGGGACTTTCTTAGAATGAAAAAGAGTTTCGAAAAACCTTCTTCTCCATGTCGTAGGTGATGAAGGTTTTGTACGAGGATTACCTGGAACATAAAAGACAAAATCTTGGTGAATATTCAAAGGGAAAAAGTGAAGAAGGAGAGGATCCTCCTCAGATTTCTCCTTCACCTCCATCATCACCTCCTTCTTCTCCTTCTTCTACAAGTTCAAGTTCTAAATCCAATGCAAAGAAACATGTTCATAAACATAAGAATGAAATGTCATTATTAAAACTTGATGTTAAATTTGAATTACCCATGTATGATGGTGAAGTTAATGCAGAGATACTTGACAATTGGGTCAGACATATGGAGGTCTATTACAGTGTGCAATAGATCAAGGATGAGGCCACACAAATCAAGTTGGCATCATTGAGACTTGTAGGAACATCACTCATCTGATGGCAAAGAAAGTTGCAAAACAAAACGTAATGTATTTCCATCATGGCAAAGTTTCATTTATGCACTTAGAAAGCAATTATATCCTTTGGGTTATAAAGAGAAAGAATTAATTCAATGGCAAGATTTGTGCAAGAATACACAGATGGCTTTCATAAAATGACATGATGTTAGATATTCCTTTACATGCCCAAGAAACTCTTATGAACTATATAGAAGGTTTACCTGCACATATTTGAAATATTGTATTCATGTTTGGACCAACTAATATTGATGAGGTTTATGTTCAAGAGACATACATTGAAGTAGGGAAAACAGGTGTTGGAGTATCAAGGGAATCATCTTCAAGTAAAGAGGACAAGAGGAAATGGCACGGAAAGAATTCAAATCCAGTGGTGAGAAAAGAAGAGAGGCCCTCTTGCAAGCATTGCAAGAAACAGGGGCATGATGAGGACCGTTGTTGGAAATTGCATCCCAAGAAGAGGCCAAAGTGGTTCAAGGAAAAGAAAGGGAGGAAAACAATTGCAGTGACAACATGACTCATAGACTTGGGATCAGATTCAGGTGACGAATCTAAAGTCTCACTAGTTGGTATGACAGGTAAAATTGGTGAAGGAATTGATTGTATAAGTAACTTGTTTCATATAAGGGTCATCATGAAACACACTAAGGTTGATACATTAATCGATAGTATATCTCAATCTAACCTAATTTCAGAGGAATTGGTAAAGCAATTGGGGTTAAAAACACAAATACATCATAAGCCCTACACACTTAAATGGATAAGCAACCATCATCAAATGCACATAAAAAAGCAGTGCACACTAAAATTTGTTATTTCATCTAAGTATTTGGACAAGGTAACATGTGATGTAGTGCCACTCGGTGAATGTGGAATGGTCTTAGGTATTCCATACTTGTATGATCGTAAATCCATCTTCTACAGGACAAAGAATCAAATATCAATTAACCAAAGCAGATCAAGATTATGTGGTTCATGCTCATCATGTAAATGCAAATAAAACTCTTCAAACAATGGAACAATTAAATAAGGTAGTTCAAGCAAGAAACAAACCTATAATTGTTTCAAATCAAGTAATCGATCTTAAGCAAGAACATGAGATGATTGTAGAATGGAAAATCAATCACAATTTGCTTCAAGATAAGTTATTGTCGTGCAAATATTACAAACATACCAGCTCAATTGCAGACATATTTTTTATCCTATCATTAGTAATGTTATCTACATGGATGATAGTTGCGTCAGTAAGATGTGACAGGGTACAAATGGCTAACAATATGTTGTCAGTTGTCATGATTGTGTTAAAGTTGATATTGATGAGACAGGTGCATAGGACAGAGTTCAAAGATAGGGATCAAGTCGGGTGGCCTATCCTGAGATTTATGACTGGTCAATGACCTTTTGGGGACCAAAAGGTCCTTTAGTGGGGAGGTGTGATCCAAAATCGGATCTAGGAGCTTGATGGGGCTTAGAAAGGCCTACAAATAAAAGTTCTCAGAATGGCTTCAAAACAGACAAGTGCATAGGCCTCATCGATACGAACACAACACAACTTGAATGGGCTAAAAAATATATCGTATGCTCCAAATATCGCATTCTGTTCATTTTTCCAAACATGCAAAAAGTCCAACAGGTCAACATAAAAAAATTCAATGCTCATGTCAACATGATGTCATGCTGAGGTGGAAGCATCTAGAGGTGACACATGGCAGCATGCCATATAGTTGGTGTGGCATGGGCACAGTGGACTACTGATGTGGAAGGTACAGGTGGACCAACCGAGAGGTGACACATGTCACTATTGCAAGGGTGACACATGGCACGCTTGCATAACTGACATGGAACGTCTGTATGGAGACACGTGGTAGGGTACGACGCTGACAGGTGGAAGAAAGGTGGGCCAATCATTGCTTGACACATGGCATTGGAAATTGACAAATGGCATGGTGCAATGTGGCACCCAGGTAATGGTCTATTTCATTACAAAATTTTTGGATTTTATGGGTCTCGACCCCATGACCTCTTGGTAGGGGAATTTTCTTAGGGACAGGTCATATTGCCAACACACCAATGATGGGACTTGTTCTAACAAGTCCACTTTATAATATATAAAGTGACTTTATTGTAGTGGAGAAGGCGGAAGGGGGCTGGGGCCTAGCCCCAACCCATGGTTTGCATGTCCCACATAACCAAAGGTCTGGCACTACCCATCATCTAGCTCAGCGCAAAAGGTTTGGGAACAGATTCTTAGTACCTACCCGCCATATGATTCGGACAACCTAGGCATGCATGTTGGGGGCATAGTCCTATGATAAACTACCATGTGACCTATACTTGTGGGGAAAGGGCCTACGCGCAGCCCTTAAGGGTCGACGCTTGGCCATATGAGCCATGTGACCTTGTGTTTAGAGTGCGCACCCAAGATTAAGGGGCTAGTGCCAAATTTTAGTTATAAAGTGGTTTTATAAGTATAGTATAGTGATTTTTTTTATGGATTTTGGCCTGTTATTGGAGATGTTTTGCCAATATTGGGGGATATTGGGCCCTTTTTTAGGCTAGATCTTGGGGGGAAGTTGGGAGATGGTTACCAACTTCAAATATATATAAACCAAGCCTTCTTGAGGCCATGAGAGGAGATTCAGAGTAGGTTTATGCTGAATATTTTCCAAGCCAAAGCCATTTTTATGTAGGGAAGTTATTGAGGAGCGCACCTTTGCAGGCCATTTATCGGAGCTCTGATCATACAATTTGAGTGTCGTTTCTTCTGTTGGGTTCTAGAGATATTTTATAACAAGACCAGATCATGTTTTTAACCTTTTGACACTGCTGTGATGTACTTATTGAGCTTTGAACATAAATAATAAATCCTCACCCACTGGGAGAAGGCCCTGAGACGTAGGCAAGATTGTCAAACTCTGTTATCACATTGGTGTTATGGTTTGTTGTTGTTTTATGCTTCATTTTAGTTCTGTACATGTTTATATGGAAGTCACATTTATTATATACTTCTTTCTCTTTATTTAAGCTTCTTAATTGGTTAATAAACACATTCTTATTAACTCAACCATAGTCATGTAAAATATCTTTTCGTATCACTTCTACATGCCCTAGTCCAATACTACAGGCAACAGAACCAATGTTGTAATCTAGGGAAAAGTAGGGAGAGTTACCAGTAGATCCTTACATATAAATCATAGATATACATGCATACACATAGACATAGGTAAATCCATACACAAGTAATGAGATCCTAAAGAAAAGTCCTTTTATTATATGATAGCACAATACATCACAGTTACATATAACCACTCACATGAACTTATCTGAGCCTTCATGTGCTTGTCTATTTATACCTCTTTTAGGAAGTTGTAACTACTTAACTATTGTTACACTTTATTTTGGTCACCCCAGTGATTGACTAACGACATGTTCTTAACTCACTTACATGTTCCTTGAAAATATTAAAAGAGACTTTCTCCATGAGAAAAGTGGTTTGATTTTCCTCTCTCAAAACCTATGACAAGGAAGATCCTCGCACACTTATCTATGCTTGGGGTGTGACAATGATTTATTGTCACACTCTGAACCAAATATGGACTGTGACATCATCACAAGTTACTGTGTATAGGATGCGACGATGCTTAAGCAAAGGAAAAGTCAAAATTCATGAATGTTCTAGAAGGGAATCTTCTAGAAGATGAGGTGTTCTCCGATAGGTTTGGATCTTACTCGCTTCTCTGATTTAGTGGGATCATCCTAATCTCTTCATCCATCCCTCTTTCACCCTATATAAGGAGGGATCTCTCGTGGAAAAGGCTAAGGTTGAAAAGGCTAATATTTTCATATGCATGAAGAGTTCTGTTATAGATTATACTTGAGATAGCTTTGCTTTAGCTCTCTAAGTCAGATTGTGGATATTTTTCATCAAAAGAATTGAAGCAAATGTGTGTGTGTTGGAGAAAGGAGCCATCTAAAGGAATCTTGCAACATCAAGGCATGGGTTGTATTCTCCACTTTCCATTTTAATATAACGCAACAATACATTTATTCCCTATAAAGGGGTCTTGTCTTTTATTGTATAACTCCTTGATCTTATACATAGAATTCATTGGAATATATATATCCTTGTTTTCTCTCTCTTTGTTGGTTTGTGCTTCTTAAACAGGTTCACCATCCTGCAAATCCAAATATGGAGTGACAAGGATGATACTAGAGAGGATCAAGCATCATTTAAAAGGTATGTCTCTCATTCCTCTCTGAATTAGTTTATATGACAATGAATTCTAAGGTGAATTTTGTATTCTATCATGTTTTGTTCTAGCTTCCTGTGGAAGTTAGGGAGATTAGTTTGTGTCTGCACTTACCATTTTTTTTTATAACAAAATTGGCGACCATAGTGGGGATCGAACCTAAAATATATGGTTTTGCAGACCAATCATGCCAATCCCAAGTCTAATTCTACTAATGTACAAAATAATCCTCCTCCTACTCCTTCTCCCCATAAAAATTCTGAAGTTAATACGGTTCAATCTACACCTACCATTAAAAATCAAAATAAAAATAAATGGAAGGGAAAGAATAAGGAGGACAAAAATAATATTCAACCATCTGATCAACTCAAGACTCAACCTGTTGATGAAAAATAAAAGTTCAAACCTTGTTATCCTTGTCTTATATGTGGTCAGGATCATTATACGAAAGATTTTCCATGACATGTTGAGGTTACTAAGTTCCTATAAGGGACCAGGACACCTACTACACCTGTCATTTTGTCACAACCTTTTCCTTCTTAGAAGTAGGCCCAATTGGTCATTCATGACCAACCTTCCCCCTCTACCATGTCTTATGTCCTTATGTGTACTGGTGATTTTGAGAAGAATGAAGTTGTAGTCGCTACTCAAGCCAAAGATTATTCACCTTTGAAAGATAAAGTTGATGATTCACCACCCCCATTGGTTCAACATCCTCCATCAACTTCATCTCCCAACGATCCTCTTCATCTCGAACGACCGAGTCTAGATACAATTCGTTGTCCTCCTCCTAAGGGCGTTGTTCATAAGTTGTCATGTAATCCTCATGCACATGCTGCTAAAAACTACAGTATTGTAGAAGATCTTGCGTAGGCACCTTCTGCGATGTCGACTCTCGAAGTCCTTCAAAGTTTTCCTATGCAATGCAAGGCATTGTTAAATGATATCAGTGGAATTGATCCTACTGATATGAACTTGATAATATTTGGCTTGGAATATCATATTCCAAGGCTTCCTCCTCAATTAGCATTTCAGATACAAGTTATTGTTGAAAATAAGAATATTTGTCGAACCGTTATTGATGAAGGAGCATTGACTTGTGTCATGTCCATCACTTGTTGGAAGTTCATTGGATCTCCTACCCTTACCCTCACAAAATACTCTTAAATCATTTAATGGTACAAGATTTAAACCTTACATTGTTCTTCCTTTGTTATCTATTATGTTAGAAGGCAAAGCGGTTACTGTTGAGGTTTAGGTCTTTGATGCACCTCTCGATTACAACCTTCTACATGGTCATATTTGGATTGATTCCATGTGTGCAGTTGTTTCTACTCTTTTCCATGTCATACGTTTCCCTCACCACAAAAGAGTTGTTACTGTCGATCAACTTGCCTTCTTTAATTCTAATTCCCGTACTAGTAGCATACCTTTCATTACAAAAACACCTCCCAGTTATGAGAATGTCGGTGTGGGTCTCTTAAAATATTCATCGTTAATGGGTACATTCCCCATTCCACCACCCGATATTCCTACTTCTTTTGTCACCTCAATCAACATGATATCAACTATTGTTAGTGAAATCCATGAGTCTTATGACCCTTGGATAGTACCTAACTCTGACGATTGTCTTCATTACGGCAAGAGAATGCCTTTAAGTCCGGTAGAATTGCCTTATCAAGCTATTCAATCGGAAAATCCCTCTCCGCATTCTCTCTTAGATATGTATCCAGATCCATTTCACGTATTCTTTCACACTGATGAGATGATTATGACAATCATGTCTATGGAATATACTCCATGGGACGATGGGCATCATCGTTCTATTCTCTTCCTCGAACCCGAGACTATAGAGAGTTATCAACGGATTTTGAATCTGTCTACTATCGTTACTATTTCCCATGTTCTTGAACCAATAAATGATGTTTTGTATGAAGGGAACTTGGGTAACATTTCACCCACCATCCCTTTCTTGAACCAATAAATGATATTTCAATTAAACCCAGAGTCAGGAAAATGTTCACATCGATGCCTCATGTTTTGTCGATGAAGTCCAAATTTATAAATCTCTTTTCCAAGAATTCCATGACGTGTTTTCCTAGAGTTATGAAGAGATGTCGAACATTGATCCATATATTATTGTAAATGAGATTAATACTTACCCATATGCTAAACCCGTTCGACAGAGATTTCGCCCAGTACATCCACGCAAAGTTGTTTCTATTAAACTCCAAGTTGAAAAACTTCTTAAAGCCGGTTTTGTTTATCCTGTGGCTTTGACTGATTGGGTATCTAATCTTGTTCCAGTTACGAAGAAACAAGGCACGATTTGTGTTTGTGTATATTATAGGGATATCAACAAGGCTTGTCCCAAAGAAAATTATCCAACCCCTTTCGTTGACCAGATCGTTGACAACTGTGCCGGGAGTGAAATCTTCTCTTTAATGGATGGTTTCTCTGACTATAATCAAATCAATATTTTACCTGTAGATCAACATAAGATTGTTTTTATCTGCCCTTGGGGAACCTTCACATACCGGAAACTACCTTTTGGTCTCAAGAATGTTGGTGTGACTTTTCAGCGCGCTATGTCTTACGCTTTTCATGAAATTAATCACAATGTACAACCTTACCTAGATGATTTACCGACGCATTCCATACGTCTTCAAGATCACCCGACACATTTATGGGACATTTTCCTACGCTGTCGCTATTATCGCATATGATTGAATCCACATAAATTTGTTTTTTGTGTGGAGTCCAGAAAACTTATTGGTTTTATCATTTCTACGCATGGGATTAGGGTGGACCCTCTCAAGGTTGAAGCTATTCTCAATCTTCCTCCTCCTTCTAAATTGCACCAACTCCAAAGTATTCAAGGGAAGAGAAAATAGTTACGTTGATTCATCCCAACTATGTTGAATTAACGAAAGTTTTTACTCAACTTCCTAAAAAGGGTCAATATTTTGTATGGGACGACACTGCCAACAAAGCCTTTGAAGATTTGAATCTTGCCTTAACCCGGTACACCACTCTTATTTACACCTGATTATAATCAAGATTGTTTCTTATACTTAGCTAGCTTGGACTCTACCATCACTATGGTTCTAGTCCAAGAAGATGATTCGCATGATGAACATGTCATCTACTATTTGATTCGAAGTCTCATGACCACCGAAACCAAATATTTGCATGTAGAGAAATTGGCCTTGGGAGCTGTTCAAGTTGTTCAATGTTTTCATCATCATATCTTGTTACACAGAACCACTGTCATTTTCGATTACAACCCTATGCAACACATCCTTACTCGACAATTGTTGGGGGGGAATACTCCAAATGGATAGTCATTCTCCAGGAGTTTGATTTGTAATTTGAGCATGCAATATCAAATAAATATTTGGTTTTTTTTTAATTGATATGTGGCATTCCCTCTACTCAGACGGAAAGTATGGAAGAGGATTCCTTTCCTAATGAGTCTCTCTTTTTGATCAATTCTGTTGACATATGGTATGGAGATATTATCATTTATCTCCAAACCCAAACTTTTCGTCCTGATCTTTCTAGTCTATATTGTTGTTGTATTCGGTATCAATCTCGAAAATACATTATCCTTGGTGATACCCTTTACTGTCGTGGTATTGATTCGATTTTTTGATGATGCCTAACCTACAAT
>JZKD02S1720910.1:1025676-1038780 GCA_000966675.3 Picea glauca
AGTGTTGTTCACGTCCAAGAACTGCAAGATAAAGTCTGTAAACTCAGGACAAGTGGTGGCCAAAGGCATAAGGACAAAAAATAATGTATATGTGTTGAAAGAAAATAGATAAGAAGCCTAACCTACAATGAATCTAATAAATATTTGAATGACTGTCATTCCAGAGCCTATGGCGGTCATATGTCTAGGTATGCCACTTCCCAAAATATCTTACGAGCTGGTTATTTCTAGACTTGATTATTTAAGGATTACATTACTATCGTCCAGAAATGCCATGCTTGTCAAACGCATAATAATAAGATATGATTTCATGCTGCTCCTCTTTACCCTGTAGTTCCTGTTGGTCCATTTGATAAATGAGGCATTGACTTCATGACATGTAACCCTCACTCGGTTAGGGGGCATGGATACATCATTGTAGCCATGGTTTACTTCACTAAATGGGTCGAGGCGATGCCTACATTTGATAATACTGGAAAAACTGCAACATTGTTCATATTCAATCATATCATTACTAGATTTGTTGTCCCTCAAGCCATCATCACTGACCATGGTATTCATTTTTTCAATTTCATGATGTCTAAACTTACCGAGAAGTTGGGTCTTCGACATGAAAATTTGACACCTTACTACCCACAGGCCAATGGCTAGGTTGAAGCAATTAACAAAGTTCTTACTACTATGCTTCGACGGATGATAGGAATTCACAAGTCAAGATGGAACATGATGCTCTTCTTTGCATTGTGGGCCTATCAGACATCTTTTAAATCTTCCATAGGGTTTACACCATTCCAGTTAGTATATGGTATTGAATTTATTCTGTCGATTGAATGTCAAATCCCATATTTGAATCTAGCTATCGAACTTCTCCCTAACACCTCAACCGAAGAGGAACATCTCTTGTATTTGAGGCAATTAGATGAGACTCTTCATGATGTTTCCTTAGTCATTGAAACTCAGAAGAAGCGTGTCAAAGCTCAATATGACAAGCATGTCAAACCATGTGTTTTTTTCTGAGGGTGATTTAGTTCTTCTTTATGAACAGGATCGTGACTTATTAGGGTCTGGTAAATTCAAGCCTATGTGGTGTGGCCCTTATATTGTGAAACGAGTGTTAGAGAAAGGGGCTTATGAGCTAGTAGATTATGATAGAATTCCTTTGAGTGAACCCAAAAATGGGCTTTACTTGAAGAAGTATTATGCTTAAACCATTTTTGCATGAGTGTTGTGTATTTTTATTGTACTATACTCTAGTGTATTTTTTTCATTTTTATTTTTCCTTTTAGCTGCTTACCTTGCATTGTGCTTGGTTTCCATATGTCGGTGTCTTCACTACCTTATATTGGCTTTGTTGATGGTTCTAGTCACAGTACTCAAAACCTAGCGTCTGTTGCATGGGAAATCTATGCACCTACGAGCGAGTTGATCACTCTACACGGTGTTTTCCTTGGTCGTGCAACTAATAATATCGTGGAATACAGTGCAGTTATTGAATTATTAATTGATGCCATTTCATTTGGAATCCGTCATCTTGTTGTACAACTCTATTCATAGTTAGTAGTGCTGCATTTAAGTAACATTTATTCCATCTGAAGTCCTACTTTGTTAAGGGTATACTGAAGAATTCGCCTCTTGGAAATACATTTTGATTATATTGAATATCAACATATTCCTAGATGTCTAAACACATTGACAGATGCATTGGCTAACTATGTGCTAGATAGACATTTTAGACATTTATAAATCTAAACACACATTTGAAAAGACAAGTAAGCCGGTAGAAACTTTATATTAATAATGATAAAAGTTACAAAAAGTGTTTAAATGTCCAAGGAACAAAATATCAAAATGATGAAGTTCATGGATTCACGTACAAAAAGCATCAAGGATGTTTCTCAATGTAACAAACAACTTCCCGTGCCACTCTACGGAGCATTCGAACAATAAATGAAGATGCACCAACTATATGGCATTGATAGTTCCTAGGAAGTTTGTCCATCATGGCATCAAGGATATTCATGGTTAATCCCTCTAGGTTTTCTCAATCTCCTCGAGATTTGCGGCAGCCACTTCTACTACAACACCTCTCTCTCCTCGCCTCTAGATGGGAGATGATCTTGGACGACGATAAGGTGCCACATCTCCATTATTGAGAGAACTTGATTAGTCTTGGATCAATGACACAACAAACATTTTAAATAATTAAAATATCAAAAAAATCATATAATGAAAATTTCCTTTCTTACCTATGTCTCCCCATTAAGATCCCTCAGGAAGATATAAGTCAGGATCCCCTTGGAAGTCTGTCCCGACGTACGCATAGTCCTCGACCATGATCAGCCGATTTCTTAGCCATTGGAAGAAAACATCATCATACTTGACGATGGGCACGCCACTATGACAAGACATCAAGTCCACCCACCTTTTCATTCGTGGATCTTGTGGAGCGGGTATTCCCCACTCCACATGTAGATGAAAGACAGGTACCCTCTCCAAGAAGAAGGACACCAAAATGGACCCGTAACAAAATTGTTTCAACCGACCATTTTGACACTTTGTCAATTGTTGTTTTCATGTTGTTCAATACACCCTCACATCAGTTGAAGACCCTGAGTTACATGTACTCTATGGCGTACTGAAAATGACTTTGCAAAGCCATGTGGGGACTTGCACTCCCCGCCATCCGAGTAATGGTATAAAGGATGGTCCATAATGGTAAATCCCAAACATCTCTAATGGCCACCTTGCCACTATGTTTTTCCGTACCCGACACACAATGTTATGCAACATAGTAATCCATGGGTTCTCCTCCACCCCTGCTTCCCGAGAGTGATACCCGAGAGCCTCGGTGAGACAAACCTGTCAGAAATTAAATATCCTATATATCCAATGTGAGTGTATGCATACCCACGTGAAAGGCCTATTCATTCACATCCCACATGTGAACCAGATACTCTAGCAATCTCACTTGGGCTCTCATGCACTGAATTTTGAAGAACTTGAGTAATCCACATTGCCTAAGCACCATAACTATGCCCGAGTCATTCTTGACAAAATAGTATTTTTCCTCATGCTCCTATTCTCTCCACTCGAGCACTTTGACCAAGGAAAACATGTCATACCATCAAAATAAGATTAGAACAAAAAAAAAACAATTCTTGGAAGTTTTTATAGCTCATTCTATCTTTTCAAAAGTTGAGTTGTGGTCGTCACAAGGATTTGATTTCATGCAGAGCGACGTTGTCGCACCCTGTCTTTGAGCCCCCTACGATGATTTCAGATTGTCGCAATTCATGATACTATGGGCCTGCGATGATCTGAAAGTGCAGGTACCCCCAAAAAATCGACCCAAACTCAACATTAAACCATTAAAAAAAAACTTTAAACCATGAAAATATAAAGAGGCAAAAGATTACCTTTTTTATAGAGACAGTTTGCAAAATGATCCACCAGGCGCTCCATAATCGACAATTGAAATTTGGGAGAAAAAGAGGGTTTTTAGAACTATTTGGGTAAATTTTCAAATGAAATGGTAAAAGGATTGTTTTGTCCTATTTTATTGTTTTTTACCATATTTTATTGCAAAATTAAATTATTTTTTATATTTTACTTATGCCCTAAGGTCTAACCAACTTTGAGAAGTGTTTTCTTGTACAAATTAAAAGTTCTAAGGACGAGACGTTTGACAAGGGTCCACCATTTTTTGATTGTTTTTGTGTGTTTTTCTTATGAACAGATGCTTTTAGGGTTTTTCAGGAAAAACTCTGATCACAGTCTTAATTATTTCTCGCGCTCGTGAAACCATGAGAATGAAATAGAGTAACCTTTTGTCATTTTTCAAACTCGCATTCATAATAAGAAAAATGAACACTATGGAGTATCCTTTAAGCTCTTTTCAATATCCCTAAACACGAAAAGATAGTCGAGCAACCTTGTTCTTTTCACGCTCGTAAAAGTATTTGAAGAAAACCTCTGACGAGTGATATTTTATCTCTTTTTCGGTCTCATCAAACTAACTTATGAAAAAGGACCTTATGGAGTTCTCTTTAAGTGTTTTTTAGACTCTGTAAAAGTGAAAAACCCCTGATTTTTCTTTCTTTGGACTCGTTAAACAAGCATCGAAAGACCCATATGGGATTGAACCACTCCTTCTTAGGGTTTGTTAAAAATACTCTAAGGGACCCATCTGAAGGATGAGCTTACATCACAAGCATATGTTATCCTCCTCAATATTGGGTAAAAATAAAGAGGTACTCACCAAAAATGGTGGGGGGAAATTGACAATAAATGTGTCATTGTATTCGTGTTAGTGGAAGTAAAGTCACTCTTGAACATGACACCCCCCTTCATCACTGTATCCAGGTTGGGAAATCCATTTGTCTCTCGTTTGACCATCCAAAATTTCATATGTTGGGTCCTCCTTTGATTCAATGCTTACAAGACAACTATCATGTCATTCATATATGTTCAAGAGAAGTCCAACCTAAACTAGCCTTCTATCGAGTCGACCATCTGCAGTTATAACTTTTTTACCATGTCGGCCTTCCCTGAGTTAGTTTCAAATCGCTTCATACTCTGATATACTTCAAATATGTTACATATTTCATGTCATTAATGGAGGATACATAAAGGCCCTCCTATGACAAGTCTTTTCTTTTCGAATTCAACTCATTATCCAGGAACAAGACTTAGAAATCACATTGGTACCTTGGATCCTGCATGCCTCAATGGAAGGTTTCCTCACTTTCAACAGTGGGTTGATATCATTGGCCCATGATTGAAAGATTCAATTGAGTGTTCGAATTCAAATCATTCATTCACACTCATTGGATTGTGCTAGAGTACCTTGGGAGTCATTGACATCAATGGTGATCTCCCTCACACTTGTTAACGATTTTCATTAATGACTGGTAATCAAGTGGTTTCTACCATGTTCGACTTCGACACCTGTAATCACATGGCTAGATTCATACTTAGAGACAATGTAAATGAAGATGTTGGATCTCATCATATCGATCCAGGTTGTGATGGAGTATTCATAATTTTGTACTGACACATAGATCCACTCTGTATGTATCATGGCTATGTTCGAATTTGAATTCTTTTAGAGCATAGATCCACAATGTATTCCTCATGGCTATGTTGAATCATGATGGCATGGATCCACAATGTATGTTTAGTGGCCATGAATCACTTGAAACTTATGATTAGAGTCACTTGTAGTCTGATTATGGGAATGCCTACCTCATAAAATGGTATATTATTATGCAGATTCTTGATTGTTTGCAGGTTCCCAATTGATGCGCTCCTTGTTTTCAAAACACACATTCTACAAAGTATTTTAGTTGTCACATGTTCCAGCTTCATAATTTGGGGGGAATTTTGTTACACATTATTTTGGTCACCCCAATGATCGACTGATGACATGTGCTTAACTCACTTACATGTTCCCCAAAAATATTAAAACAGACTTTATCCATGAGAAAAGTGGTTTGCTTTTCCTCTCTCAAAAACTATGACAAGGAAGATCGTCGCACCTTGATCTATGCTTGGGGTGCGACGATGCTTTATCATCACACTCTACACCAAATATGGACTATGACGTCATCGCAAGCTGCCTGTGCATAGGGTGCGACGATGCTTAAGAAAGAGAAAAGTCAAAATTCATGAATGTTCTAGAAGGGAATCTTCTAGAAGATGATGTGGCCTCTGATCGGTTTGGATCTTACTCGCTTCTCTGATTTAGTGGGATCATCATAATATCCTCATACATCCCTATTTCACCCTATATAAGGAGGGATCTCTCATTAAAAAGGATCAGGTTGAAAAGGCTAAGATTTGCATATGCATGAAGAGTTTTGCTATAGATTATACTTGAGATAGATTTACATTAGCTCTCTAAGTCAGATTGTGGATCTTCTTCATCAAAAGCATTGGAGCAAAGGTGTGTGTGTTGGAGAAAGGAGCCATTGAAAGGGATATTGAAACATCAAGGCATGGGTTGTATCCTCCACTTTCCATTTTAATATAATGCAACAATACATTTCTTCCCTATAAAGGTGTCTTGGCTTTTATTTTATCAATCCTTGATATTATACATAGAATTCATTGGAATATATATATCTTTGTTTTCTCTCTCTTTGTTGGTTTGTTCTTCTTAAACAAGTTTACCATCCCACAAATCCAAATATGGAGCGAAAAGGATGACACTAGCAAGGATCAAGCATCATTTAAAAGGTATGTCTCTCATTCCTCTCTGAATTAGTTTATATGACAATGAATTCTAAGGTGAATTTTGTATTATGTCTTGTTTTTTTCTATCTTCCTGTGGAAGTTAGGGAGATTAGTTTGTCTCTACACTTACTGATTTGTTCGATAACAACTTCCTAAGCCGGTCAGTTAACATATAATCTGATCGACCTCTACTTATAACTACATCGATTGACTGACTAGTTCTTAGTCGACCGTCAGGTCTAGTCAATGGGGTCGACTAGCCCCTACAACATCCATCAAAACATGCAACATGACCTCCACACTTAGAAATTGTTCGATTAATCCCTGTTTAAACGTCTATCATCGATATGTTATTGTTTCCTAGATACCGAAACCAACAGAATATTAGATCACCGACCCATCGAGCCTCTTAAAATTTAACCATACACTTTTAATCTTCTCGGACGTCGAATCAAGTTCTTGATTAAAGCTCAACCGTTGATCTATTCACCACATATCGGGACCTCTAGGTCTACTGGGTAACTGGCCCACAGCGTCCCCGGCCCTTCAACTTCACATCCTAAATATTTTTCTCTGATCCAATATAAAACTGGAGATCATCCCATTGAATTAACAAGCTATTGTGCCATTAGGCCACTAGGGTATCGACCCACCAGCTCCTGGGACTTTAACACTACAACATTCCTTTGATATTCTGATATTCAATACTCGATATGACACGGAAGATGGTGTAGTATCCACATGGACCCCTTCCATGTGTATCGGATGACATGACATTGATCTTCCTATGATGTCATCATGTCCTCTAGACCTATTCAGACACCATGTTGACTTGACACTAGTACATGGATGCTTTCATGGTTCAGACTTTTCCTCTATTGTCGACTTTGTCGTGGCACTGAAGTGGAATTTCCATTGGCCTATGGGCC
The DNA here is from genome assembly GCA_000966675.3 of Picea glauca. Classification (NCBI taxonomy): domain Eukaryota; kingdom Viridiplantae; phylum Streptophyta; class Pinopsida; order Pinales; family Pinaceae; genus Picea; species Picea glauca. The sequence goes on from JZKD02S1720910.1 coordinate 1,032,840, forward strand.
ACCAGGTTCTTGAGAATTCAACACCATGCTTTCACTCATATGCCCCGATCCGTTTATGGAACCTTGTCTATGGAACCTTGTTTTAATAGGCCCAATCATCTTGTGCCACGTGTATCGCTTCATCACAAGACTACCGGGCGATTGGACCACCAACCCTTCGTGGTGAACGAAGTCGGTTCACCAGGTAAATACCCAATGTAGGTAGGACAACAGGTTATAATCCATAAAGGATAATATATTAAATAATAATGTATATGAATATGAGATGATTACAAATGAGGAATGAGGGTTGTATATATATCCCGTGCAGGAGTACCCTTTCAAAAGAGACATGATCTTTCATATGTCATGTCTCTTCAGTATTAATCATTAGTTATTTATATTATTAATTATTATCTATTTATACCTATTTATATGTATTTTATGTTCATAACATTGTCTTCCCCTTAAAAATTCTTTGTCCTCAAAGCATACTTATGGAAGACTTATCTCTTTCTCTAGTCTGTGATATTGTGTCCTAATTATTCATTCTTAAGCTAGTGATTGTTGAGGACTTAAAACGATAGAATATTCTAAGCACTGTGTAAAACCGTCGAATTGTAAGGGAGTCTTCCCACCATAAATCGATCTTATGCACAATGGGCACTACTACATATTGAAAATATTGCGACCACTACTTGCGACGATAGTACTATTTTGTCGCAAACTTCAAGAGAAAAAGTTCAATTTTTCAATTTTTATCTAAATACACCTCGTATTCGTCGCTCTATCGATGAAAGCAAACTTTCGTCTGTGTTTTCGTCACAAGAGCAACGCTCACATGTTTTCGTCACAAGAGAGACGATCACTATAACCCTTCCTGTCTTCAACAAAGTGACCTAAATATAACAAATAAACATCTCTCCATTTGATAGGTAATCCTAATTAAACAAATACACATCTCTCCATAAATTAACAAAGGTAATCTTAGTCAATAAATTTTAGAGACTTCCTTTCGAGAATATAACTGTAGCGTGAAGAGCTTAAGTCTAAAATATTTCCTATTATCATTATATCAGTGGGAACAAGGGCCAACAAATAGGTAGCCTGAGCATGGATAGAGTCAGAATTTTGGTACTTACCTGACTCATCTGGATGTATGGATCTCCTCTCAGCATTCGGTCAACCCTTCTCGCCTTGTATTCCTGCGATTTCAAATCCATAACATTTCAGTTCAGAAAAAATAATTATGAATGCATTTCTAGTTCAGAATATTAGTGGAGGATAATAATGATAGTAAGAATATATATATATATATATAAAATTGTTGATAGTAAGAATAAAAACATGGCCAAATAAAAAGTCATGACACCTGACAACACAATTCACATTTGGAATCTCCTCCTTTTTTATGGGACCAACGCTCGATGCATTTCCTGTGAGCATACTATGTAGCCAAAAAAACACATGTTTTGTATGAACATGTTTCTGATAAAATATGACAAAATACTCGACACCCATAAACCTGTCATTCATCAAAGATGACAAGATATAAACCAATTTTATCTATCTGAACGACTTTCTGAATTGGTTAGAGAAGCACGTCGTAATGGAGATGCCAATGTTATGCAGAGGGAAATTGATCTAGCATATGGTTTGAAAGATGGACAGGTAAGCAATTTCACCCATTTTATTCAGTTATTTTATATTATACTAATGTGACTACATGTGTTGTATTTTTCCGATACTTTCGAAGTTATATAAATATGTGTTAATTTATTAATTGACAATGCATATTTTACATATCTGACATATTGCAGTTGAAACACCACAAGGCTATGTGGTGCAATGGTTGTAAATTTCGCATCAAACAATTGGATGAAACAAGGAAAACTTCTGATAGTGTGATAACTACAGTATTCCAGGTTACTAATGTTTCCTCTAGTAGTGACAGACATCCCCGAGAATCTGAAAATAGATACTATGGGTATTTAAACAATATACTTGAGTGTGACTTTAACTTCTTCAAATTAGTTATGTTCGATGTCAAATAGTATAGGTTACGAATGCATGAATGCGATGAGGAAAGAACTATTATTCAACATGCCAATGGATTTCCAATGATTAAAACAACGATGTTTGAAAGAGGACATGATCGCTATGTTTTTCCAAGCCAATGTGAACAGGTCTTTTACTCAAATGTTCCAGGTGAAAGGGATTGGTCATTTGTTGTTAGATATGATCTAAGAGGAAGGCCAATTAAGTATACTCATTTACAGGAAGAAGATGATATTGAAGATCAAGAAGATGATTCGACATAATATCATACAGAGCTGGAAGATCATGGAGGGTCGACAGATGAAGAAGATGAAGAAGATCATGATCTAGACATAGGAGACAATATTGCAATTTCTGATGATGATGTCGATGAAAATATGCTCGAAAATGACATTGATGACGATGATGATATCATCAATCCTTTCAACATCGTTTCAAAACCAGATGATGATATAGATGTCGAGTTCGATGAAGAAGATCAAGATAGAGAATGAGGATGATTACACACATGTTGAGGTTGGATTAGGTACGTGACTATATAATATTTTAATTTGTATGAATTGTTCTCTTAAAATAATTTACTTTTAATGTCATGGGTTAATTACATGTTTTTAAGTTTTATGCGACGTTTTTATATCCTAGATTGCATGTTGTTTAATTATTATTTGAAACATGAAAATAATTGTCAATATAGTAAAGTACGTGGTAGACTAAAAATATCATTTAGAAACACATAATTTCATGTACCTTCATTAATTTTTGGTTTTGTAGTTTCTATGCATGAATCTTAATAGGACGTTGCTTTTGATTATTTTATATTTTATAGATTGGGTTTTGGGGATCAATTGAGAGTGACGTGAGGGGGAGGGGAGGGGCCATGTGAGCTTCCACCTTCACGTGGTTGGCCTTGTTCATTACAAGATAAATTATTCTTGAAACCAAGAGAAGATATTTATTTTTTTATACCATCATGATTGTATAAGATTTCATCAGTATTGTTACCTATTTGAATCTTCTTAGAATTGAGATTCGTTACATAGTTGTTGAAAAAAGACAAAAGACTTATGTAGAGGATATTAATTTGGTCTTTCTATGGGACATTTTATGCCATTAGTATGTAATTTTGTACAAAAATAATGGATCTTGAGGACTACACCATGGGCAAGGAACGTGGAACGAGGAATGATGAATGAGGAACAAAAAATGCAAGAGGACTAGACACCGACAACAAGGACTTGTGAATGGGGCCAACGTTGAAATATTTTCAAACAGTTTTTGTATGCACTGAAATTTGTCATGGATAGACTATTGGCATGCCTTAACGATATGGGAGGGTTTTCGGACTCAAATTTGAGTGACACACCCACTTTCTTCCATCATCAATTCATCATGGAAACCATAAACCCTAATTTTCTTATGTTCTAGTAGATATGTTAATGATTCCAAATTTCATATTTGTATTTGACTGAAGGTCCAACTAGCTTACAAAGTATCAAATTGAGATTTCAAGTTGATAAACCAAATATGAAATGAATCCAAGAATCATTTGATATCATCGCAAGAGAGACGAATGTAAATAATGTTGTGACGAATTTGCTATACTATCGATGAAAAAAGTTCGTTGATAATTTGATGCCATTAGTATGTAATTTTTCACAAAAATAATGGATCTTGGGGACTACGCCATGGTCAAGGAACGATGAACGAGGAACGAAAATTGCACGAGGACTAGACATCGACAACAGGGACCTGCGAATGGGGCCAACATTGAAATTTTATATGTCTCATCAACCTTTAGTATTTGTCATTGTTTGGTCAGTTATTATTCATTGAGGGGATAAGCTGAGGCATTCTTGAAATTTCCTCAAGCTCTTCCAATATTGCCTTGTATTTTATTCTTATAAATTTCGTCAACTATCTACCATAACATCTAAGAAAGGAAATGATTTTTCTAATGGAATATTCCCACCAAATTAGAATTCAACCTTTGTCCCCTCGGGGTGTTGGACTTAACTTCCATATTTTGGGTTGGATAACTTCCCCCACTCCCCAATTGAACAACGGGTTAGCTTCCATATTTATAGGACCATGCAAATAATTCTTTCTATTCTTAAATATGTTAATTGCTTGGCTAGAAATTCTATCCTCCACTCAATTCCCATTTATATGATGTGTTGAGGTTCATTCTTCATTCCTACATTAATTTTTTGAGTGGGTATACGTTCCCTGTATTTAAGAACAACTTAGTTAGTATGGTCATGGGATACCTTCATTGAATTTTACATTTACCAGTGGTAACATCGGTCAAGCCGTGTGATGGGTAATTTTCCTTCTCATCATTCACTTGAGTGGATTCTTCCCTTTGGGTTTAGTTATTAGTTTTGACTCTATATTATAGCAACAAAAAACTTAGATTATTCATCTTCCAATGCTACACCGATCCACTATCAAGTGGTTTATTTCCTCTAAGAAATCCTCTAGTTATACGAGAATTAAGGGTTAGGTATAGTGAGAATGGTGTTACATGGTTTTCAAGGAGTGTAGAGCTTATATTATGGTGCAATGTAGTGTAGTCTATAAGAACAATCTCTATGCCAAACCTCAAAATGGATAGTACCATATCTTAATGTTAATAAGACAAATATTCTTGGTATGTTTCCTTTGTGGATATGGTGGCTCAAGCCCTCAGTACACATGATGCCAAACAATGAAATGTAACAATTTTACTATTGAATGATAGTGTTATGTCACCCATGGTTAAGGAAATAACTTAATTCTCTACTAATGATTCTCCTGTTATTTTGGTGTCACTAGACACATCTTCCTTTTCACCTATGTTAATTGACATATCCATGACCTTTGTATTCTCGATATTATAGGTCCATGTTATGGTAGGCTTTGATGTTGTTTCAGTGATCTTCATGTCGAAATGTTGTATTAGGGGTTATGGTAGTTAAGCTCATTAGAAGCTACAAGTCAGATAAAGGTTACATTGGTTTAGAATTGTGCTTTATAGGGATTAGGGGTTAATGTTTATAGGGGTTAGGTATGGCGAGAATTAAGGGTCCTATTTGAATCTTCTTAGAATTGAGATCTGTTACATAGTCGTTGAAAAAAGACAAAACACTTATGTAACGGATATTAATTTGGTCTTTGTGTGGGACATTTTATGCCATTAGTATGTAATTTTGTACAAAAATAATGGATCTTGGGGACTACACCATGGTCAAGGAACGAGGAACGAGGAACGATGATCGAGGAACGAAAATTGCATGAGGACTAGACACCGACAATAGGGACCTACGAATGGCAACGGTGAAATTTTTTCAAACAGTTTTTGTATGCACTGAAATTTGTCATGGATAGACTATTGGCATGCCTTAACGATATGGGAGGGTTTCTGGACTCAAATTTGAGGGACACACCCACTTTATTCCATCATCAATTCATCATGTAAACCATAAACCCTAATTTCCTTTCAAAGTAACCAATTTGGTTGATGCAAGTTTTAGGCTTTCGTCGGTCTTTCTTCATTTTGATTTCAAGTTCTACATTAATGTATATACAATGTATTTGCGTCATAGTTGTGATGAAAAAACCCTCTATTTCATTGATTTCTTAATCAACATCATCAAGATACTAGAGGCGGGAAACAGTGACATGTGAATGGGGCCAACATTGAAATGTTTTCAAACTGTATCTGTATGCATTGAAATTTGACCTGGATAGACTATCTGCATGCCTTAACGATATGGGAGGGTTTTTGGGTTAAAAGAGTTAAGAGATTATAAGAAATTTGTGTAAGGAGTTATTATGGTTTCGGGTTTTCAAATTTAAGGGTTATAAGGGTTAAGTGTTAGGGGTGATATAGGTTTAGTGGGGTTTATGTATATAACTATTAGTG
>JZKD02S1720910.1:1055232-1085624 GCA_000966675.3 Picea glauca
GCACATTCATCTTACTTCTCTTGTTCTTCTCTTCAATGAGGTTGTCTCATCCATCTCTGTTCATAAACAATCCTCTCTCCTTTATAACTCAAGGCAGACACATAGAAGCTTATCAACGCGCAAATACATTCATAGTCTCCTCCTATATTTGACATCAACAAAAAAATTTATTTCCAACAACTACCACATCGACCTTTATTTACGTGGCATGTTACATGCCATGTTTTTTTTGGATGTGACACTTGTCACATGGAAAATCAAGAATTCTCTAATTAACATTGGTTAATCAATGTATATTTGATGTTTGTGCTAAACCTTTGATGTGTATCTCGACGTATGAGACAAAAAAGAACGTCTAATTAACGTTAACTATGTGATGTTTAACTGATATATATGTTGAACCATCAACACATATTTGGAATTTTGAGAACAAAAAAATGTTGAAAAGTCGACACCTATTTTTTTTAAACAAAAATTAATAAAATTAACTCTTATGAGATATGTTCCACAACATATCATGGGTAACTATAACCTATCACCCTCCATTACACTTTTCCCTTGGTGTTAACTATGTAACCTTGGGAAATTGATTAAAATAAATTGAATCAATTTATGACAAATTGTTACGAGGATATGATGGGAAATCAAAAAATAAAATTAATTGATTTCGTTGAAGATTTCAAAAAAAATATTAGTGAGGAAGTAATTTATCTTAAAACTAAATTGAAACATTTTAAATGTTAAATGAATTTGAAACTTGTCACGCAAGTGCATGACCACAACCAAAGTGTCTTCCACTCATGGGCCTAAGTTCTATTATGACCACAACCAAAGTGCCTCTCACTCATCGGCCTAAGTTCCACTATGAGAATGTAAATCTCTTAAATAGATGGGATGTGTTTCAAAAATGTATATGCAAATGCAAATATTTTGATTAAGTATATGGGATATGATGTGTTTCAAAATGTATGGAATGGTGTAGTAACAAAAATTTGAGTAAAATTCATATCTTAAATAGATGGGATGTGTTTCAAAAATGTATATGTAAATGTAAATATTTTGATTCAAAATGCAATGTATGGAATGGTGTAGTAACAAAAATTTGAATAAAAATCTTTGGATATGCAAGTGATGATTTTGTTTATGCACATGGGATATTGTGGTTTCTATATTATGTTATGGATATGATTATGATGTATTATTGTTCATGGACTTTTGTAATGAATATAATTAGTATATTTAATCTAGAAAAGTTGATGTTAACATGAGACTAAATTAGTATAAAGAAAATATATAATTATGCAAATATCATATATGGATAAATTGATTATAATATATATCATTTAGAATAGTATTATTTAAGTGGGTAGATTGCATCTATGTATACCACCAAATTAGGATAATAAAAAAGAATAAGGACTATATTAAATGATAAATATGACAAAAATGACAAACATTCCAATACAAAACAAACATTCTACTAAAGGAATATCCTAACAATGAAAGATGAAAATATAACACTTACACTTAAATATTTGCAATGTATGATGAGAACAATTGTTTCCAAAGTATTAAAATAATTTTCTCATCAACCAGTCACCTAAAAGTTTTGCCTTGAAATGGAATAGGAACTTAAGAACTTTTTTTATGGGGGCTAGACTTGATTCCTAAATTTGAGGGTGGAGTCAATTTAAAGTGAAAGAATCTTTCTATTTATCATTATAATATTTTAAGCATGAAATCCATATAACATTTAACAAATCCTTAGTGGCCCAACAAAAAGATAAAACCAAGCATTTAAAGAAGTAACATCCTTGCAAAACAAAAACAAAAAAAAAATGGTCTCAAACCCTCTCAACAAGCTTCTACTCCCAATGATGACAAAGGGCCAAAATAAAATAAAATAAAAAGTAAGAATACTAAAAGGCATTGCAATTTTTGTGGGAAAGATGGTCATATGGAGTCTAAATGTTTTAAAAATATGGAGGCCTTATAAGCAGTGATGAATAAATACAATATCAATCTTGATTCTTCTTCTTCTTATATCTCTTCTTCTCATGGACATGCACTTTCTACTTCTAGTTTCTCCTTCAATGCAACATCTACATCTTCTTCTTAAGAGTGACTTATTGATTATGGACCATCTTTGATCCAAAAAATCCTTAGATGTCAATTCAAATCATAGGCATACATTAACATCCAACTTGATTCGAGAATTATGACCGTTGTTGACTATTTGTATCTATCATGTGAATCCATTTACTTAACCAAACTTCATTAATTTTCACAATTAACTTGAGGAATTAAAATGTTGAAATGAAGTGAATTAAGAACAACAACAAGCCAAATGGCACATTACACAAGTTGTTAACGAAGTTCACCAAATATTTTTTCCATGTCTCCGGGCTTGCTTAATCCACAAACTGCTTCATTAATTCTTCATTGCAAAGATTTCATTCTCCCAACCTAGGACTGGTCTACAAAGCATAAGGCTCTCACATAAAGTAGCTATCCTCCTTCTCCAAGAGGTCTCACAACATGTGGCTCATTGTCTCGTCCTGGGACTTACACGGCTCTCTCAATAAGGACCTTCTAATATTCTATAGAGAACTCAAGTGTGGATGTCACTACCAACTTCTCCTTGAAAAACTAAAACTATTGACTGTAAACACTCTATATTTCCATAGATGCTCAATGGCACTACCTTATAGATTGACCCATCCTAGGAATGACTTTATGTTATGTTTCACAAGCCCAGGTGTAATTATCACCATCAACTTTGCCTCGCAAAACTGAGACTTTTGACTATAAACACCCTATGTCTCCCATAGATGCCCAATAGCACTGAATTACAACATACAAAAAGACTACATTCATAAGAAAATTCCTAGCTTACTCTCTCTCTCTCTCTTAACAAGATTACAAATACTCTCTACAAAAGTCTCTCAAGGATCTCCAAGAACTCTTCTCAAAAATATCCTCAACAAGCTTCATCAAAAAGATTTACAAGTTACATACTCTTAATAAGCACTGAAAACATAGCATAAACAAACTCAACTCAGAGTTCTGGCCACAAGACTCCCTTGTAGAATAGAAATTATCTCAGATTTCTTGGAAACATAGCCATGTGTGGTTCAATGGAAAAGGCACTGAGTTTATATAGTAGAGTTCGGGGGGTCGAAACCCACCCAACCTGCTATATTCCAAGTTGGCGTGTTAACCGAACTTAAATACACTATTCAATGGTGGGATTTACAACAAGAACCTTTGGCGCATTGGTTAAAACATACTATTATATGGGTGGTCGATTAGGCAGAGGTCATAGGTTCCATTCTATGTACCTTCCCCCATTTGGCATTTGTTATAACAACATGCAATTTAAATAAAATATCTCAGCTTATCCATAACAAGACCTTCCAATGTCCCAATGGTAAATCGTTGGCCTACCACTGATGAGGTCATAGGTTTGATTCCCTTCGGTAATTATTTTGGAAGGATAAGGCCTATTTAGCCCGATGGAGGGTGCCACGTGGAATGCTCTGATTGGGCCATGTGTCACCTTCTGATTCTACCACTTGGATGGACAATAACCTGCCTAGTCAACACACAGTGATCTGTCATGTTGACACACAGTCACCTGCCACGTCAGCATACAGTTAGCGCCATGTTGACCTACTAAATCAGTTTTCATATGCCCAATCATCCTTCCATGTCATCCTATCGTACTACTACATATACTTCCATGTCAACCTACCATATTTCCACATCGATTGTTCATACAATGCCACATCATCATATGTAGAGTGCCACATCAACATTCGTATAGTGCCATGTCAACATTCATAATGTCCATGCCAGCATCCATACAGTCCACATGTCACATTCATATAGTTATCGGTCTACATATGTATTTCCATGTATCCATCCGTATTTTCACATGTCATCCTTCTAGTGATTCCATGTGGCATTCCTATCATCATTTTCCCTATTTGGCCAAAACATCAAAAGGCCATATCTTTCTCATACGACGTTTGTTTGAGTCTGTTCAAGTTGCATTGGGAATATCTCATCGAGATCCACGCTATGGATTCATTTTCATAATCATATGAGACTATAAATTTTTTAGCATTCTCATATCCACTTGGATCACACCTCCCCGCTGGAAGAACTTTTGGACCCCCAAAAGTATGGATTACTCAACAACTAAGGATCAACTTCCTCACTTTCCTGGTCTCTATCCACTTTGTTAATATCCACTTCAAATTGATCTCCATCTTGGAACTGATCATTTTGGTGACTGTCATGCCTTTCCCATCTTGGCTTGGCCCTCCTTTAACTGTCCTTGTACTGCATGATGTATATGTTGGATTCTCTAAATGAACTTCTTATTCATCTCCTTTACTCGCTTCCATGAAATCAAAATCTAAATATGTTTCCAAAAGAAACTATTTTGTTTGAATTGCTTCTCACAAGGCACTAAGATATACGTCTTACATGGACATGACTTTAAATAACAACCATTTCTACTTATTAAATAACAACCATACTTCATACAAAGAAGATTATTTCTTTTCTACTTTACCACAATGGAAAAATGATTTGGAGGTGCTACATATGTATGCTAAACTTGGGTATTTAAAAATGATAACCATGAATGTTCCACTTTAGGCTGCTTCCCCTTAATGGAATCTTCCTTGAATAGGTGGGCTTATTCATGGTCTTCTTCTTCTGACAATAATGGAAGAAACCTCACAACTATCTATCTCTGATACTGAAACTCACTTTGAATCCAAGAACCCACTAGATCCACTCACAGGCTTTCCTAGAAACCTACATAACCTCCCATATATGACACCAAGAACTGTTGTTCTGTCATGTGTATCTCTCTATGGACATATGAGCACCTTTCCATGTTGGAATGCAACTCCATATCCCTCATCCTCCAAAGCTGATACTGAGAGAAAATTTACCTTTAGCTATGGAACAAACAACATCTCTACCATCTCTAGAGATCCTCCTGATTCTAGCTAGAATCTCACACATCCAACCCCATTCACTGCATGTTGGGTATTAGTCCCACAACCCACATAGCCTTATGAATCTATCTCTGAAAACATAAATAAAAATGACCTCATTCACGTCATTTGGTGAGATGATCCACTATCCACAAACCATGCTTCATTGTCCTCATACACTATACTACCAAGACAAGCCATCAGAGGGAATTATTTCTCAAACTTCTAAGCAAAATCATCAACCTTAGCTGATGTTGCTACCTATCTGTTTGTAGGTGCCTTCACAACTTCCTTGAACCACTTCGGATGAAGTTGTGGATGAAGTTTCCAACACGTCTCCATACATTGTTCACTCATATTACAATGAGTTCAATAATATTTCCCATGCTCTTGGACAATTATCCCTTCTTTCCATGTGAACTTGGAATGTATTCTTCATTCCTTTCCTCCTTTTCGATGGACATGATTAGCTTAATATTCAAATATTTCCTTTTTCGACACTTGGACACACGATGGTTAGGTGACCGACAAAAAGTGCAAGGGTACATATTCCACAAGGTTTTAATTGCATGATTATTCTTCTTGTAATCAAAGAAATATTTTAAGTCATCATGACTTTTGTACCTTTCATGGTTGTCTTTAGTGCAGACTTGATGAGGATAAATTGACTTAGCTCGTCCTTGGAAATTCTCATCTCTCTTTGGAGATGACTTGCAATAATTGTCACTATCATGGTGTGATGCACCACCAACTTGCGAGCATTCTTTCTGCACTGACTTAGACTCGTCACTTGAAGAATTTCCTTCCTCCATTGTTTTGGAGAATTCTCCAACTTCCTCTTTAACATAACCTAATCCTGCATAACGAGGTTCTTCTACCACTTCCATGGGATTAACTATACCTTGGCCATTAACTCCAATACCTTTTCCTTTATAACCCATTTTCATTAGTAGACTCAACTCAAAACCTTTAGTGTGCCTTTCAAATGAACCAAAAGAATCATCTTGATGGGAAGAATGTGAAATCGAATAATTACTTCTATTGCATACCTCAGAAACAATTTCTAAATCTAGTGTGAAGAATGATTTCTTTAATCCTTTCGCATTCTAAAAGTTTACTAAATCCTCTTCTGTGTCTTTTAACTGAAGTTGTAACTTTCAATTCTCATCTTCCGATATGTGAAACAACCTTCTCAACTCAACATTCTCTTCTTGAATACTCTGGTTTATCTATTCGAGCTCCTGAAGCCATTCTCGCTTCGATGCTTTTCCCATGGTTGACTTCAAGCATACCTTCACCTTTCTTGGATTCACTCGCCAATACATGTCAATATTTCTCTTATACCACTTGAACTGAACAATATTTAGATGTCATTTCAACTCATAAGCATACATTAACATCCAACCTAATTCAGGAATTATGATCATTGTTGACTATTTGCATATATAATATGAATCCATTTACTTAACCAAAATTCATTAAATTGCGGAATTAAAATGATGAAATGAAGTGAAGTAAGAAAAACAACAAGTCAAATGGAACATTACACAAGTTGTTAACAAAGTTCACAAAATATTTTGGCTATGTCTTTGGGCTCGCTTAATCCATGAACCACTTGATTAATTCTTCTTTGCAAAGACTTCATTCTCCCAACCTGGGACTGGTCTACAAAGCATAAGGCTCTCACATAAAGTGATTATCCTCCTTCTCCAAGAGGTCTCTCAACATATGGCGCATTTTCACATCATCTCACTTACGAGGCCCTCTCAATAAGGAACTTTTGATATGCTACAAAGAACTCAAGTGTGGATATCACTATAATCTTCGCCTTGGAAAACTAAAACTTTTGAATGTAAACACTCTATAGTTCCATAGATTCTTAATGACACTACATTATAGATTGACCCATCTTGGGACTGACTTTCTATTCTACTACACAACCTCAGGTGTAACTATCATCGTCATCTTTGCCTCAGAAAAATGACACTCTTGATTATAAACACCCTATGTCTCCCATAGTTTCCCAATGGCATTGAATTACAACATAAAAAAAGACTACATTCATAAGAAAATTCCTTGCTTACTCACTTTCTCAACGAGATTACAAAGACTCTCTATAAAATTCCCTCAAGGATCTCCAAGAACTCCCCTAAAAAATATCCTCAACAAGCTTCATAAAAAATATTTACAAGTTACATAATCCAAGTCATCCGTGACTGGCTAGCCCCAACCACACTCACTGAGCTTCGGAGCTTCTTGGGCCTTGCCAATTTCTACCACAGGTTCATGTTGGGATTCTCCTATATTGCATGGGCCCTCAACCAAGTAACCAAGGGTGGTGGTAAGGAAAAATTTGTGTGGGGCCGGTCCCAACAACAAGTGGTTGATGATTTGAAGCCACGCTTGTGCACATCCCCATTACTTTCACTACCAGACCTACAGCATCCCTTTGAGATCGAGACAGATGCTTCAGACTATGTTGTGGGCATCATTCTCACTCAGCACGACCACCCTGTGGCCTATCATAGTGAGACACTATCAAATGTTGTTTGTAAGTACCCTACTTACGACACAGAAATGTACTCCATTGTGCAAGCCTGCCGCCAGTGGAGACATTACATTCTTGGGAAGGAGACAGTAATCCACATTGATCATAAGAAATTGTAGTTCATGCAGACACAAGGTAAATTTCATAATGACCACCACCAGAAGTGGTCCACATACTTGCAGCAATTCCACCTCAACATCAAGTATAAAACATGAAGAACCAACCGCGTCATTGATTGACTCAGCGGACCGCCAATCCTGACACTCACCACGGTGATAGACTCTTGAGGCCATGAGACCTCTGGATGGCCCCAACTCTATGAGACAGACCCGGACTTCTCCACCACCTACCAAATGTTGGGCACAAACAGAGTTGTTGCCAATTTCCATCTTCAGGACGGGTTGTTGTGTTGTCTGGGCCATATCTGTGTTCCATCAAGCGAGCGAGCGAAGTTGATCTGGAAATCCCACTACAGTCGGGTGGTAGGAAATTTCAACATCAAAAATATAGTGGCAATGCTGCAGAAACATTTCTATTGGTTGAAAATTCGACAGGAGGTCAACAAGTATATTAGGTCCTACACTACCTGCACGATTGCCAAACCGACTACTAAGAAACAGGGCTTGTACACCCCTCTTCCTACTCCTGAAAGGCCATGGGAATCCATCTCAATGGACTGCATGTTGGGCCTCCTGTCCACCAAGCGGGGAAATGACTGTGTTTTTTTGCTTGTTGATCTCTTTTCTAAGATGGAGATTATGACCACCTGCAAGAAGAGCATCACAATAGAGGCCATTGCCAAGCTCTTCTTTGAATGAGTCTGGGTACATTTTGGAATCCCATAAACCATTGTCTTAGATTGGGACTGTCTATTTCTCAGCACATTCTGGTCGAGCTTATGGTCACTACTAAACACCAAGCTCACCAAATCCACATCCTTCCACCCACATACAGATGGCCAAACTAAGGTCGTAAATTGAATGATTGTGTATATCCTACGCATGTATAATTCCAAGCACCCTTTCACATGGGATGAGAGTCTTCCCTATGTTCAACACAGCTACAACTGAGCCCTGCATAGCTCAACCGACCACAACCCCTTTCGGGTGGGTTTGGGATTCCAACCATTGGGTCCCATAGATGTTGCACTACCCCTTGCGGTCACCTCATCCAACTCACCTCCTGCTCCAACTGAAGCTAACAAAGCCACCTGGTTCATTGAGCAGATCCATCATATCTGCCAACAGATTCAGGATATCCTATATAAGTCCAATGACAAGTACAAGTAGTGCAATGATCAACATCGGGTGCCACATAAGTTTCAAGTGGGTGACAAAGTTTGGTTGTACTTGCAGAAAGAACGCCTTACAAGACCCCATTAGAAGATTCTCCCACTTCATTATGGGTCGTACACCATCACCAAGTTTGTGGGTGATAATTCTTTTGAGCTCAAAATTCCTCCTTTCCTCGGCCTACACCCAGTGTTCAAAGTGGATCTCCTTCGACCTTATTTCCCACCATTATTGGACACCTCAGAGATAGCAGAGAAGCTGACACCAACAGACCTCAACCTTGACTGCATACAACATGCATCCAGTGATCATATTGTGGAAAAACAGGTCAAGGGAACTCGCTAGCAAAGGATCCAACTTTATTGAGTTATCAAAGCAGGGCAACTCCTACACCAAGGCAAGTGGCTCACTCAGGGCCAAATTCAACAGAAATTTTCTCATCTGATGGGGGAACTCAATGCAATGGAGACCATTGCTTCCTATGGGGATAGTATTGATCCAGATGGATTTTTATGTCCTCCCACCTATTCCAACTAGCCCGTTTTGGCAATTTTCCAATTTGGCAGCTTTTTCCTAGTTTTTGGGTCCCTAACTTCCGGGGCCGTTTTGAGGCCCTAAACAATGTTTCTAGGGCTCGCCACAATCAAACTATAAGTGGAGTTATAGTATGGTGGAAACATGTGTAGTCCTCATATATACCTTTCCAATGGGCTATCATGTGCCTAAAACAGAGATCGTATGAAAAAGTTATGACCCCAGGAAGTTGATGTACTAACTTACCCAAACAGGGCCAACATGACTTTTGACGCTTCATATCCTAGGGTTAGGATTTTGGATGTCTAGGGTTTTTTAAATTACTATTTATTGTAAAAAGGACTTCAGAGCCTCATTGTAATCATCTTCTTGTGAATGAGCGCAATTGTCACATCTCTTCTCAGAGATAAGACGACACCATTCTAGAAAGCTTGTTTTCCACTACATTTTACAGTTTCATCTTATTTCCTTATTGAATAGAAACTAGTTTTACTGTATATCTGTTATTCTTTGTTAAGCATATTTTGATAATAATCTGTATTCATCTCGTTCTACTCATAAAATCTGGATCAAGAGGTCTGTATTTCAGCTCAACATTATACTTAGGTTTTGGAGGTAGTGGGATTTTAAAATTATTGGCAGAAACAGCTAAGGAATCCCAGTGTATTAGCCTTTTTGGGAACAAAATATATGTTGAAGGTTGAGAATAAGTTATAAATTAGGTCCCAAACCTCACTCCTATAAGCTTTCAGTCTAGGATTCTTTGTTTGATAAATGTTTTTGACTTGATGCATAATCAGCTCTGCATCTCCAAAAACTTATTGTACCTCAATTTTCATGTTCTTTGTAGCTCTAAGCCCCAAAACTAAGGCTTCATATTCTGAAATATTGTTTTTTGTTTCAAATTCAAGCTTGAAGGACAAGGTTGTGACATCCCAAGAGGGATAAATGAACACTACCCCAGCACCACCACTATCCTTGGAAGATGCACCATCAAAATACATCTTCCACATTTGAACATATTATCTAGTTATTTCACATTTTGTTGATGACTGATTTTTTATCTCTAATGGTGACTGAGGAAACTCAGTAAGATGAAGAATACTAGACCCTAAATTAGTATCAACAACATAGATGGGATGGTTTGTTGGGTTTCTCTCATCACTTATGATATGTGCTAGTTGAGATTCTCTATACAGTCTCGTGTTCTCAACCCCAAAGACTGGTATACTAGCATAAGATAGATCCATTTGTAAAGTCCCTCCTAACCTCTTGATCCATGATCTAGACAATAACATCCCAAATTTGGGAGGAACATCTGCAACTACAATGTCCATGACTATGTTTTTCATAGGTAATTGGAAATGAGTGACAACTAGATCTTTAATAAATTCAAGACATTTTACTTTTCTTGAATTCAAAGAATAAAATTCATCATATTCTTTAGAAATTTCCAGACCCAATTCATCCATGACAGCCTTAGGAATCAAGTTATGTGATGCACCCAAATCCATAATACAATTGTGCAAAATCTTGGCATGCACATTCAAAGAAGTGTAAAATGGGGGAAAGGAATCATCTATGTCTTCTACCAGTGGTCCTAATATAACTGCAGGATTCACATCCTACAAGTTATCTGAGTCTTTTGAAGGGGAATAAGATTCAGGCTGCAATATTTTTGAGATAGATTTCTTAAAGTCTTCATTTTTCATCAATTCTAGGAGTGGGACATGAATCTTGATTTTCTGGATTTCATTCTCAAAATTAAAGTAGGAGTGGGGTTTTTGGATTTCCTTTACCTCTTGAATAGGAGCCTTAATAATGGGTTTATTTTTTGGTTCTCTTATTTCTTTATTTGGTGCATCCACATACTTGGAAGGAGTATCTAACTTTTTAGGCTAAGTACATGCACTTGGTTTTCCTTCCTTATGTTTTGATCTCAGATTATACTTATTTTGAGCTTCATTGACTTTTTCTCATTTACTTAATTCATTCAAGTTATTGCACATTAAAGACTCTTCATTAGCAGTATGGGTTAAATGAGGAGAGGCACTTGTATCCATTAAGAAATGAATTTCTTGGTCTGCTTCCTCATTATTTCCTTCTTTATCATCAACCAAATTGTTCTGTAGAGGTGTTTGAACTTTCTGATCCTCTTTATTTCTTTGATCTCTCCACAAAATTTGAGGTGTATTATTCAACCTTCTGAAATTCTTTTTGTTTCCAAAATATTGAGGATTTCTATTATCTTTTATCCCTTCAAACTTTAACCTTTCCATCTCTTCAAATAATGACTTAACCATTTTTTTCAATTCATCAACCTTGGGATCAATCCCTAAAGCATCTGAAGATGAGTCTTTTGTTTTTTGTTTCTTTCTATATATGTCATATTTTCCCCTCAACTTGTCTACTGCTAGTATATTTGATTCAACCTCTAGTGCAACATGTTGCATATGGGCTAATGTTGTAGACCTTATTTCTCTCAACAAAATACGGAAATATGGGTCAAAAACACTTGCATAAGTTATTTTCACAAATGCCTCAATGGGTTTAATATAAGTATAATTTTTGTTGTACATCTTGTTAAATATTTTTGAAAATTTTGACATTGATTCAGCCTCTTTCCTTTTACAGCCCCAAATTTTGTAATGTAATACAAGAAGTATTTTTTGCCACTCCAATGCCTTAAAAAGGAATCATCCATGGCCTCAATTCCAACTATTGATCTAGGAGCTAAAGTTCTGAACCACTTTCAGGCTTCTCCATCTAGGCTTTGCACAAATACTCTCATCCATACATAATCATTTTCAATATTCAAAGTATCTATATAATTGTAAAATGCAACAAGATGTTCTTTTGGAATAATATCTTCCTCTCCAGTGAATTCAGGCATGTACTTAAGGTAATCTCCAGCTGGGAGAGAATTCATGGGATGAGGAAGCATTAAAGGTGCATACCTAGCAGCCACAACGACATCCATTCTATTTTGAGGAGGATTAATTCCTGCCATTTGATTTGGAAAAGGAGGACTTTGACTCTTAGGATAAGTAAGAGGTGATTTAACAGGTGAAAATGCAATCTGTATAATAGGAGATTTTGAAAAAGGAGGAGTATAAGGTGGAGAAGATTCAAATTTAACAGAAGTTGGTTTGGAATTGGGTAGAGCTGAGGAGATTTCAACAAAAAATGAGGTATCTTCTTCTTTAGTTACAGGAAATTTAAATGAATGAGGAGTTGGAGAACCTAAGAAATGGAAATCTTTCAAAATTTCAAGTCTAAACCACTTTAGAATTTCAGAAGATGCAAGAAAATCAAAGCTTTATAAACTTTCTTCTTTCAAGTAAGGAGAAAAAATTGTGTATTCAACAAGAAAATCTTATAATTATAACTTTATACGAGTTTCATCTATAGGTAAATGAGGAATATCATAAAACAAACTGGTGTATGAAAAACAGAGTCAGGTAGGTCTCCAGAAATACCTAAAGATTTAGAAGAGGAGGCTCCTTGCAAATCATTTCCTTTCCTAATGATTTTTTCTGGATCAGATTCAGGTGTAGCCAGAGGTGACTGTGGGTTATCCCTTTTATGCCTTCTCTTGGAAGTCATAGTTGAACTTTGGAGTCGTCATGTGCACTATGCAGTCGTTTTGTTTACTAATTTTTGTACACCAACAAAATTAGTAGTTTCCTTGTCGTACAACCCAGAGAAATATCTGCAATTCGCCTCTAGGGAAACATTGCCAAAAATGTTAGCACTAGAAGCCTCACCTAGACTGCTTTAGGTGTGAGCCTAATACCCATCAGAAAAAGGATAAAAAAAAAATTCAAAGTGTAGCAAATGAGTGTGATACTTAGTTTATAATATCAACACAAAACCTCCATAAAATATACACCAGAAAGAAAGGCTTTGAATAGCTTCAAATCAGTATTTAGAGATATCAATAGGAAGATGGAAGACTTATCAAGGATTATAAGATACATGCATCAGGTTACATCAAGCATTTATGAAACACATATGAATAAATCACTATGAATAAGAACCTCCTAATCAACAAGAGAATACTTTGATCATACTTGCATGAATTACACATAATAAATCATTTACTGCAGTAAGGAACAAGCATAATGATGAATCCTTCATCAACAAATAACATCAAAGTGACATTGAAACATAGAGATGAAAGTAGAGAAGGAAACTGATCATTCACTATTAAAGATTCTTGAATATTATACATACATATGGAAACTCGGTTATAGTTGGAAACTAAAGATAAGAGTCTCGCTCTCTCACCATTAGAACCCTTTCATAGACTTACAATCAATCTTAAATAACAAAACATCCAAAAATATCTCTACAATTGACCACCTAACTTCTACATAGGATTCTATGCCTAACAAAGGCGTGGCACTAGGTGCACAACAGAAATGTAAGAAGAATGTTATATTCCAGGAAAATGTTGGCATCATTAAAGGCAACTGTTGACAACTTGATGCATGTGGCTTTACTAAAGGTAAATCCTTGAGGCAGGTGGCCCTTGATGTGCAATTTATCTTTAAAGAACTTATCCAAACTCAATATGACACCAGGCAGTCGCCATCAACTCAAAATCCTCATAACACCCAGTTCACAGCACCTGCGCTACAAACTGTCCTAAAACAACCAGTTCGCAGTGCCTTTGACATCACGCATTGTGAACTTTCCTATAGGTGTTATTTTACATCCAAAATGATTTAAACTATTTAAAACTTTCACAAAAAGTTGGGAAACCCTTCCAGAACCTGCTACAATCTTCTAAAACATGAAGTAACCGTTTGCATAAGTCATATGAATATGGTAACCTCATCTTAAGAAAACAAATCATTACTCAGGTTATAAGTATGTGCATAAAAATGAATCATGGAAAAAATGATGCTGATGTACAATTAATATATTGTATTCATCTTTTCCCGGTGCTTCTTCTAGTAGCTAGGCGAGCTAACATATCCAAATTCATTTTTGCTATCTGCTCCTTGAAGGGTTGCAATTCTTCTTTCAACCTCCTGATTTAAGCTTGGCAATCTCTCTTATGTTTATACACATTCTTAATATGCCTATGCATAGGTAGTGATCTCTTGGCCAAATATATTGCTTTATCAATATTCTTCTCATATAAATCTAACATATTCTTCATCTTGATTCGGGCCTCCATATTTTCCTTCTTCAATTTGTCAACTTCAGCTCTTATGTCCTTAAGTTTCCTCCTACATCTTTTGAAAGTAGTATTACTTTCATGAGAAGGGGAGATGATACCAATAATATCTATTGGTTTCTTGGAAGGATGAGTTTTATCCTTTTTCTAAGCTAAGGTTTTTGTTGTACCCTCTTCCACAGGAATATGTTACTTAGTTGCTAATCTGGTGAAAGGACTTCTATGCTTGATTGTTTCTACATCAACAAGTGGGGAAAAGACAAGTTTTTTACCCTTCATACTGCTTATTTTACTTGATGATATCTCCATAGGTGTAGGTTCTGCCACATGAGAAACTTCTCTATCATGAGGTTGTGAGGGAGCACCTTCAACTTTTTTATCAGTAATTTGAATGGATTTATCACTTCTGGTAATCTTCATATTTTTTCTTGACTCTGAGTGCTCAGTATTCTCAGCAGGATTAGGTGTTTGTCTTTTTTACTGTGGTGTGTGAGAAACATCTGGTCAAAAACCTGATGCAGCTAGGAAAACCTCCGAGTCAGTATTGGTATTTTTCAACTCTTCCAATACTAGCATCTTGATTAAGCCAAAGTGAAAAAAATTGGTATCCACTTGATTAGATTTAGCTTGGACCCTATCTAACATCTTGAAAATACTCCTAAAAAGATAAAAGGGAAGGTTCATGGAATCTTTCCCAGTAAAGTGTAGTAGCAATCTAATATGGTATTGATGAACCATATTGAACCTTCCTTCACAAATGAAGTACCTTTGAATAACTCTGAGAATTTAGTAAAAATACTCTATCATATGACTTCTTCGAACTCCTTTGGATAGGTTGTCTCCTTGGTATTCAAGTTTTAGGAATTCCTTGGAGAAAGTAGAATTCAAAGACATGGCTTTAAACCATTTTTCACCACAATTAGGTATTTATGTGGCTATATAAATAGATTTCTCAAAGACTTCAAACTCTAGTGCCCCCACCTTAGTCTTTTTCCCACTGAAATTGAGTTCAAATTGTTTAACTACTTCAGGATGTCATGTTTTCATTTTCTCACAAAAAATCAAGTAGCCCACTCCCTAGAATGCTTCCTTGAAAAATGGTTCAGAATTTATAAGTTGCATGTCATGTGGCTCAGCCCTAACATTTTCTTCCCTTTTTTTAACCTTTTTACCTTTTTTATTGTCCATGATAGTTTCTTTTGAAAACCCTTTACCCTCTTATAACATCTTTCTATCACATGTATGATTAAAAGAGGAAAATTAGGGTTTTTGATAGAAATTGCACAATTTAGGGTTTACTTGAATAAAATATTCGTGCACGGAAATAGTGTGAGGATGAACAGGCTGAAAGTAGGAGATGATAACAAAAGAACAAAATACCAAATTGGATAAGGCTGGAGTTAGGAAAAAATCATAGAAACTCTTGTAAAATAGAGGATTCGCAGTGCACGGTTGAGTTAGCAACGCAAGTTCGCAACGCACAGTTTTAGACTAGGTTTTAATGAAAAGGTTTGAAAAACTTGCAAGTCTAAAAAGGAAAATGTCTTTGAAAAAGATAAAACCTCATACCTGAGTGAAGCACAGTCAAGGAGGGTTTGGTCTAGTAAAAAATTAGAGGGTTCATAGTACCTTAAACGCATACAATTTTGTAGCATCGTAAAAAAAAATGTAGTGGATAAGGTCATTGTTGCAAGAAATAGTTGCAAATTGATCTTTTTGGTATAAAGTAGGAAACTTGAAATTGCCAAGGTTTAGGATACCAATACCGTAGGTTTTTTATTAGTGCAAGGATTTTACACCACAGGTAATATGCAATAGTTTGCAATGTAGAAAAATGACAGCAACTAGAAACCAGTACCATAAACCTTCAGATAGAGCGCAATCATTAAAAAGGGTACCCGGTATAACTGAAACTTCAACTATTGTCTCATGAGCTAGACTGGAAGTTTCCTGGAATCACTTAATCCACTTTCATCTACTACAGACTAGAAGTTTCCTGGAATCACTTAATCCACTTTCATCTACTACAGATAGTTCGCAGTGCCTTAATTCAAACCAATTGGCAGTGTGCTTCATTCAAATTGATAGACCTATTTATTGAAATCGGCCTAAAGAACATGATGAATTAAAGGCAATGAAAACAATAAGATATCCTTTGACATGTGTCCAAGGTATAATGATGTGTTATTTGACCCTCAAACGATTGAAAATGACATAAGGAACCTTTTCCACACCCCTTTGAGACAAGACACATGATAATGATAAGTTTAAGACCAAGGGTGTTGACCCCTGTTTCTTTCATGATGATGAACAATATCATGACACCAAGAATCTTACATGGACTAAGGTCAAATTTATTTTCTCATGAAAGAATCAAACATGATTTATTGACATAAGACATGACTCAAAACCTAAAAATAAAAAGACCCTATGATTTAAACCTAGAAATTTAAAAATAAGTTTTTGACCCCTACACATCCTATGTGCTAACAAGAGGGAATAGGTGCATTGTTCTTAGAGACATCAACGATGACGCGACGAGTTTTTCCAAAAATATAATGGCTTGCAAGCTGTTGAGGATGTGCAAGAAATAAGAGGCTCATGCTGGAGTCATCATAGTGCGCTAAAGAGATCATGTTTAGTTGGGCGCCATACCTCCTAAACCATTGTTTTGCTAACTATCGGGATGCGCGGGACAATGGAACTGACTTCCATTATTCCTAACTCCTTATCCTCATTTCTTTGGCCGCTTGGCACGAGCCAAATTTTTTGTCTTGTCTAGATAGGAAAAGGAATTGCTACGCATCCAGGTACAAATCCCTCTGGCGGGCCAAGGATACCAAAAATTAGCAGGAAAATAACACGATGTTAGTTATGCTTCTTGAAGATATACAACAATGAAAACTAATGTGTGGCACATTCCTGTGGAAGTGGTCCAAGAGTCTGAAGGGATAGCCCGGTTTAAGGCATCTAGGCACCATATGCGGATCCAGGCCGCAAGGGATCCAAAGAAGAAATGGTTGGAGATGCAATACTGCATCACTAGAAAAGAGATCGATTAGATAATCAAACACTGACCTACGCAGTGGAAGGTTCTAGTAGAAAAAGCAGTAACAAATCTAGTCGCAATGACATCAACCAAACCTAAAGGGAAATCCAAGGAAGGCCCATCAAAAAAGACAAATAGCTTGGCTGCTAACACCAGGAAGTCTATGGCATGCACTGAGGAGTATGGAAGAAGCATAGTGTCGAAAAGGCCAAGGAGGACAGAAATAGTGCCCAATGAATGCGTTCAGGGGATGTGTTAGGTTTGTATTTTGATTGTTTTATTGTGATGATCAAAGCCTTTTTGCATGCAATATTATATACGTTATGCTCTCATTTAGCCATTTTGAAGGTATTCTCAAAGCTTTATATATCAATTCACCATGAATTCGCACAAGGTATGTAATTATCATTTTTGTAATGGTTTTGTGATCAATTCAATTTAGTTTGATGTTTATGGAGATCTAATGCATGGTTTGCTTGCAACAGGGAAAAATTGTGATTTGATCCTCCACCCGGACCTTCATCCGACACTATTAAAGGAAGCAAACTCCAGGCTTAATTTTTGGGAGGATGAAGTGGAATCAGAAAAATCCGGCACATGGGTTTTGTGCGTAATATTCCCAATTAGGTCCATTGCGGGCCATTTTCTGAAATTCTGAATGGATTGAGAGCAATTCATGGTTTCAATTTAGCATCCGACACTCCATCCAGCACTGCGTCTGGCTCTCCATCCGACACTAAAACCATGGGCGAGTTGGCGGTTTTTATATCAGCAGCATGTGCTGGGAAAATCGGCGACCTCATTTTTTTTCACCCTCGTGGCCTCCAGCTGCCAAGGTCTTGACATCTTGGATTGAGCGGTTATGCTAAGCGTTCAGTGGCTCGTTTGGTTTCTAGAAGCCATGGGTTGTTTTAGCACATTAATGTAATTTGTTGTTTTTAGAGGAGGTCGACCCTTCCAGTGGTCGACCTCTCAAATTGTAACTGCTATAAATACCACAATAGTGGTCAGACAAAAAAAAAGTGAAGAATTATGAAGGATTGCTAGAATTGTTTGTTGTGTAATTTGAGACATTTCCATAAAGTTGTGCAAGACTGTGTTTTTAATTTAAATGCCAAAATCGTGTTGCTTGAGCTCGTGATTCACTATTGAGGAGTAGCCACGACCTGTTGGGGGGCCCACCAGTGGTCTGGGTGAATATTTAGATAGTTAGTTTGTGTATTCGAGTTGTGCAATTGCCATTTCTTTCATTTTCTTGTACATGTGTTTTTATCATTTTATATGTTGTGTGTTTGTTGTTCATAGCTTAATTGTTTCAAATTCCTTTTTGTAGGTTGCTTGTAAAGGATAGTTGGTAATATGTTGTGTCTTTTTAATTAATTAGTAAATAGCTTGCAAGCTTAGCTACTCACCTTTTTATGTGATTAAATGCTAGTTTGAATTTATGTAGGTTGAAATACAATAGTTAAAATTTAAAACAGAGTATTGAGTTAATGCAGAATATAGAGTTTCTTTGGCAAGGCTTCGATGGATGAATAGTTACTAGTTTTTATTTTCATTCTTAAATTGTTTATCTAGTTTGCTATTTAGTTTGCTTATCTAGTTTATTATTTATTTTG
The DNA here is from genome assembly GCA_000966675.3 of Picea glauca. Lineage (NCBI taxonomy): Eukaryota > Viridiplantae > Streptophyta > Pinopsida > Pinales > Pinaceae > Picea > Picea glauca. The sequence goes on from JZKD02S1720910.1 coordinate 1,074,478, forward strand.
CTTATCAATTTTCTCGTAGTATGTTGAGATAGAAATAGGATTTGAATTATGTTTTTATGAGTATTTCAATTTGCAATTTGAATTGTTAATAATAAGATTAGTTTAGTTTATTTCATGAAATTTCCAGTCTAGATCTAGATTGCAATTTTAATTTGAAGTTTGAGTTTGAATTAAGTTTTAGCTATAAGTTTCTAATTGTGTGAATTTGCTTGCATTAGCATAAGAGTTCATGTGAATTAAGTAGAATAGAGTTTCCTTATTGTTGATGATTAATGCATAAATTCAAGGATCACATGGATTTTCAAGGTAGTTGACATTTCTTCTATAATGGCTAAGTTCTCGTTAGATTGCTTGATTCATACTTTTCATTTCGCTATAGAATTTAATATTGAATTTATCCCTCTTGAGTTATCACTAATTGTTATATGCCATCGTGATGCCATAAGACACTGAAGACATAATCATCAACATTATATTTGAAGTTTTCTTGTTATTGTAGATTAAAGAGCAGTTGTTGATTAATCTTTGAATATTGTCATGATGTTTTTAATTCAATAGGCTGAGATTTCATTTTGTAGATTAGGTGTAATTATGAGTTTTATATTAAGAATAGAGTTCACTTGCTTAATAGTTTGATTAGTCACTTGTTGAGTAGTTTTGATTAGTTTACTTACTGCATAAGTTTTAATAGGGTAGTTGCTTGCTTGTTTATTTGTTTACTTGTTGTTGCTCATTGATTTTGAATAGATTGATTAGATTAGTTTGTTGTTTCTATTGTTTGTTAAGTTGAATAGATTAAATTGATGGCTTGCTTTTGCTCATTAGATTGATTAAGTTAACTTGTTCATTTTAGGGATTTCATTTGCTTTCTTAGGAAAATCCATCGATCCATTGTTTAAAAGTTACTTAGGGTAAATAGTTTAAGTTCCTTGATAGGGTTTGCTCATTGATAATCTTTGCTTAAGTAGATTATCCCTTAGATAGACCATTTCCTTCGTTAGACAATACTACCTCTAGCATTTCTTCCTTGGCACATATAGTGCTACAACTCTAACTTTACTTACCCTGGGTTGACAATTTAATTGAGGGTTTTTAGTGCATATAGAACACCCATCAGGATGACAAGAATGGAGAAACATCTCGAGCCAGAGAAGAATGGGCATAAACGAAGAAGAGTGGGGCGTATCCCTTACCGAAGAAAAAGAACTACAGCACAGGTGGAGGAAACATGCAAAAATATGAAATACACCAAGAAGGCCCCAGTCATCACCCTGACAAAGGATGATGCCTAGTTCGTGGTGAAAAAGGTCCAGGACAGGGGGGAAGATGTGGTATGCATTGAAAAATCACAAAGAGAGGAGATCATGGCCAAACTCTAAGAATTCCATGATACTCTACAATGGCTGAAAATTCATACAGTACAACAGGCTACAACGCAACAGCTTGAAAAGACACAACAACCCCCTGCGTAGAGGGAAAAAGAAGATAAAGTTCATATAGTGGTGCAGGGAAGTGACACATTCCCGGTCACACATCACATGGTCAGAGTTGATCAGGAGACCACACAGAAACCCATGGAAGACATAGACCACTTTGAGTTGGTCATGGTGCAGATACCCATGAAAGAATTATACAGACTCCAGGCTAGTATAATGCAGTAGGTACAATCCAGAGCCCGCGCAGATTCCACCAACTTGTAAGTTGGTATAGAGGTGGTAGATATGTTATAGATTACATGTGATTAGTTGAATTCGGAGAAGGAGGAGTAAAAAGGACACTCCAACATGCTAGATAAGGGACTAACATCGGTATATAACCGCATTCCAAACAACGCGCAAACATTGGATAGGACTGCAAAAGAAAAGATAAAGATCATTGCATAGACAATTGAGGGATATAGGAAGGAGATAGAGGAGTTGAAATAAAAAATTAATCCTACAAATCCTCCTAAATTCTGTGAGCAAAGATAAAAACAAGAAACATTCGAGACAAATGACATGGTAAGGAAAGTCAAGGAAGTCATAGAACTGTTTGAAAAAACTGCACAAATATGGACTACTTTGGAGGAGGATGAAAAGGTCCAACAAGAGGAGAAAATCAGCGATGCAATGTAGGAGTTGAAGCAATGATAGAAATCCATGAGTATCATAGAACACTTGAAGGGCCCGCAAGAGATGAAGACCCTGCAGGCAGACTTAAAAACCATGCAAATCAATAAGCAAGCAAGGCAGGCCCAGTTGGAGCCCCTCTAGGAGAAAGTAGTGCAGATAATTGTGGAACTGAAGGAAGAGAAGACAAGGATGGTGCAGGAACATACAAAGAGTACAACATTGTTGCAATAACATATAACAACGCAAATGGTCAAGGAGCTAATAGATAAAGTTGCGCAGATGAAAGAAAAAGGGAAGGAACTAGCAAAAAAGTTCCACAACTTGGAGAAGGTTGTACAGGGAGAGTGCATCACCTAAGTGTCTCAGGACGAGGCATATGTCAGTGTTAGAGGCATGTTGGTGCATGCCTATTTTGGGAGAAATATCTATGTTGGGTGCAAGCCTATTTTTGGAAGAGAAGGTCTATTTTTGGAGCGCATGCCTTAGGAGGAAACGAAGAGGCATGCAGAAAAAGAAGGAAAATAAGCATGCAGGAGGAAAAGAAACATCGCATGCATGCATACAAGCCTAACCATGTTAGGGTTAGGGTTTTTGACAATATTGTGAATGCTATAATCCAGTAGAGTAGTATAAATAAAAACCTAGGAGGTCTAGGTTCAGTTCGAATTGTTGATTATTGTGAGTTTTGTTATGGTTATTGTGGTAGAGCCGAATAGGCTAGTTTTGAGGGTTAGGTCACGTATTTTGAAGCTTGGTGTGATCTATTCAGCCTCCCAAAGGGTACTTACCCTCATTTTTATTGTAATCATAAAGATGTAATGTGTGCAGCATAGATTTTGTAGCAGAATGAATAAAGAGCAGAAGGGCCAGATCTTTGTGGATGTAGCCCCGAGATGAGGTGAACCATGGTAAAATATTGTGTTCTATGTGTTATGAATGATTTATTTTACTATTTTTTTAATCATCAGTTAAAGAATGAATGGTTAAAACTAGTTATAGCAACATGCATGCATAGTTAATGATGAATGAATCATAGAAGTAGATGAAAGATTAATGATGTGATGCATAAGCAAAAGAATCAAAACACAGCCCCCACTCCTTCCTAGACTGCAAACACCTGAGTATTGCAGTCCCCCATAAATCTATCTTGGGTGAGACTGCGGTGTGCATTCTATGCATAGCGTTGCCTTCTGGTTTACCAGGAGGGACGATAGTTTTGAGGGTTTTTTTGGAAACCTATTTGAGATCAGAACCTGGGTCATCCCAAGTAACCAACAAGTAAGATGGAATATCTAGTAGTAATTCTCACCCTATTGGTCCAATTTTTTCCCATTTTGTAGAAGGCTCTTTGGATGACCTAGAGGTACAAGGTTGTTTCCCTCATGTCCCTGTCATAAAGGTATCCCCTCAAAAAAATCCAACCAATTAAAGGACTGAGGGTCCTTTTTCAAATTATGGGGCTCATGTGGATGGGTTGTTGCCTCATCCATTTTCTCAACAAAGGGAGGCCTTATCCATGCCAAGGGATGTTTCAATATCCTTTCCTAGACAGTTTTGTTCTCCCCTTTTCCTAGTGCAAAACCCTCCATTAAATCCAATTACCTTTTGTGATCCAAGGTAAATAAGGGGCCTGGGGAGGAGGTTACTAGGGGTATGGCCTTGGATAAAGGAATTAGGGGTCAAGTTGGGAGGAAATATTTTATATGTTTGGTGCAGATTCAGGCTATTAAAGAGATTAGAAATGGAAAAAAAATAACAATTGTACGGACCCTTAAAGTGGGGAAATCCTAGAAAATATCTCCCAAATGATTGTGTTATCCTACAATAACCGAGGAGTTGGGGAAGCTCCTAAAATCATTTCCCTCAAACATCTGGTCCAATATTCCAATCCAAATGTTCTTATGATTCAAGAGATGATGTATAGTGGAGATAAGGCGGTGGATTTTTTTAGTAGTTTGTTAAAGGGTTGATCATTCTATTATATCAACATTGCGGGCCTCTCTGAGGGTTTATTGAAAACTTGGAGTCCTCGCATTAAGGTGACTTCCATGTCATATTTACCTTATTTCATAGTGGTTTAAGTAATGGATAGATTGTTGAACTTCTCTTTAAAATTGTTAAATGTGTATGGTATGTATTCTAAATGTTTCCCTTTCTGGGAAGGGATAAGTGGGTTGGGCATTATTAACTCTGAAAAAATTATTCTAGGAGGGGACCTAAATTTCACCCTTTCCTTAAAGTAAGTTTGGGGGGAAATCCCACGACAATATCCTCAAGAAAATATTTTCTCACATTGGACGGAAAAACAATAGTTAATTCATATGGCTCCCAAAACGTTGTCCCAAACTTGGTGTAATGGGAGAAAAAGAATAGACTTGGTTGCCAAAAGACTTGATATATTCCTAATCTCTAAGGGATCGATTGATAATCCATGGTCCTTCAAATCTCAAGTGGAGACATGTGGAATTTCTAATCGTATTCCTATTGTCTTTGGAGTGTCTAAAAATGGCCCTTGGTCGCCTTCCCCATTAAAGTTCAACAAAGAATGGATTAAGGAAGAGGACTATAAGAAGTTAGTTATGGATTCTTGGATTCCTCTGGAACATGATTCGGGTCTTTCTTATATGCAAAAATTTGTAGAAAACCTTAGCAAAATAAAAAAATAATTACTTCTTCTTGGGCCAAAGGTTATAGGTTGAAATCCTTAGCATCCATCCTGGAGGTAGATCAAAATTAGGTACCCTTCTAATTGATCATGAAGTTGGCTCATTATCGAAGGAAGAAGAAAGTGAGTTAAGGACGCTTGTGAGGAAAAAACAAGATCTATTGGTGGTAGAAGAATCAAAATGGCGTCAAAAAAGTAAGGTGGTATGGATTCGTGGAGGGGATAATAATACAATTTATTTTCATAAAGTTGCCAACTTTTGAAGGATAAATAACTCCATTTAGGAAATTAAGGAATAGGAAGGGTGTATGGTGACTTCGGTTGGTGATATAGCTAAAGCAGGTACAGGTTTTATCTCTAGTTTATTTATTGAACCGGGAGGATGCCCCATCTCAAAAATCACAAATGTTATCAATCTCTTTCCTAAATCCATCACAGAAGATATGAACGAGTCATTACAAGCAGAGATGACAAAAAAGGAAATCATTGCCACTTTATTCTCTTTTTCATAAATGCAAAAGTCTTGGTCCTAGAAACCTCATGGTCAAATTCTATTTAGGTTTTTATGATTTTGTCCAATCGAATTTGCTAAAATTTGCATGCGAGTCCCAAAGATCTAGAAAAATATGGGGGTATTTTAATACCACATTCCTGGCCCTTATCATGAAGAAACAAGACCTATTTTATTTTGAATATTTCATTCCCATCGCATGTTTTAATTTGATATACAAACTCATTGCAAAAATCATAGCAAATATTCTCAAACCCATTCTCAGTGATCTCATTTCAGAGGAGCAATATGGTTTCTTATTTAAAAGATAAATGCATGATGTCCTTTCCCTTACCCAAGAAGACTTTCATTTCATTAAGTTAAAAAAGATCTTGGCAATTGTAATGAAGCTCGACCTTTCTAAAGCCTATGACATGGTGACTTGGACCTTTGTCAAGCTTTCCCTGATTCAGATGGGAATAAACCTGAAGTCGATCAATTGAATTATGGGATGCATCGAATAGTCTTCTTTTGTAGTCCTCATAAATGGGACCCATTCCAATTTCTTATGTTCATCTCGAGGGCTTCAACAAGGATGCCCTTTGCCACCCTTCCTCTTCCTAATAATTGTTGAGGGGCTCAATCTTCTTATAAAGAAGGCTTGAAGGGATGGTATTTTGAAAGGGATGAAGATCACATCTACAGAGATCCTAACACATTTACTATTTGTTGACTATGTGATTCTTTTTGGTGTAAGGTCGATATTGTGATTTCAATCTCGTAAGAATATACTGGATCTTTTATGTTTATCAACAAGGATGCAAGTCAACATGGAAAAGTATATATTTCTATATCATGGTTTATAAGAGGAAGTATCAGATCATCTGGGGATGATAATTCCATTCTCAAGGAAAAAATTAGATGAAGCGATGAACTACTTTGTTTTTATGCTCAATCCCAACAATCACCATTTTAGAGATTGGATTTGGCTATAGAAAACAATTCAATAAAGGATATATTTTTGGGTGCATTGATGGTTATCAAGGGGAGGGAAATCAATTCATCTAAACTCAGTACTAAGAAACATCCTGGTGTATTGAGCTTCAATTGCTAAAATACCTAAAGGCATATAGATCGGAAAACTTTGTTTTCAATTCTTGTGGGTTGGGAATAAAGAAAAAGGTGGAATCACTTTGGAAAAGTGGTTAAAGCTAGACATGCCCATGGAATTAGGGACATGGGGCAGAAAAATCATTTACTAGTTCAGTAGACCTCTTGCAGCAAAAAGTTTATGGAGACTGATCCATAACAATTTTTTATGGGGTAGAGTATTAGCATCAAAGTACATCCCATGCATGACATTCATAGAGTGGATCCGATTTCCCAAGAAATCTTCACTCATGGGGGATTCACCTTGTTGACTGATATCTTATCACATTCATTCATAAAGGGGGTTTTTTAATTGTAAAAAATAAAATCAATATATTGTAGGTATTAGGGGGGGGATGTGGTGTCTCAAGGTATTTATAGGTATTGGGGGGTATAAAAAGGGGTGTCAAGAAAAAATAGGGGTTTATTTTAATATTGGAAAGATGTATTGAGAGGGGGGTTCAAAAAAGGTATTTTGGGTGGTATTTATCAATATCTAATGAAATTGGGGTATTCTTTAATATCACATGAACACAGGCGCTATGTTACAAGTTTACTGAGTGAAGACCCCATGTCTTCGCTCAAAAATTCGATATGTTGGAAGGCAATGGTCGAAGCTTTCCCATTAATTGGAAACTGGTTATTATGGAGCATGGGGAATGGAAAAAGTATTAGGATCAAGGCAGACCCTTGGGTAAACTCAGGGGAGGGATACAAAATCGCAGAAGCCTTAGTGAATGCTCTTCATAATTGTGGCATTTTCTACTTAAAGGATTCCTCTATTGGAGGATCTGATCGCATTGGTAGAAGTTTATGGAAGATGGTTGATCTCTTAGATATAGCAGGTGAGAATGTTGAGTTATGGGAGGGATACATAAAACTATTAAATTCTAATTTTATCACTCTCCAAGAGGATGAATAGGATGCACTTTTTTGGATAGGTAATTAGAAGAATGGTATTTACTTAGTGAAGTTGGGTTATCAGTTGCTAGCATAGGAATATTTTAATGGGGAGAGGAAATGGTGGTGGAAATTTATTTGGGAATCCAATGTGCCAAACAAAGAAAAATATTTCTATCGTTGGTGATGGAAAAGAAGATCTTGACTTGGGACAACGGTCTGAAAAGATGCTGGATTGGCCCCAGCATGTGCTATCTATGTGAATCAGAAATGGAATCAGTCCAACACCTATGCAACAAGTTTGGCAGGGTTTTGCAAAAGAATTCAAAATACACGCTCATGTTCTAGGAAGCATTTTGGAAGGATGGATTAAGTCATGGAAGGAGGATATGAAAAATAAATAATTTAGTTCAATTCCTTTTTATGTTTATTACTTATGGTGATCCAAGGACAATTTTTTTTTTCATGATAACTTTTTACCTACATAAGTGGTGGCATGCTTGATCAACAAGCTCTCAGTAGAATTCGGGTTGGAGATCAAAGCTCAAAAAATCATATCGCCCACAATGTTGACACTAGTGGAAGGGGTTCCTTGGGACATTTTTGATGAGGCCAGCCAAGGGAACCCTTTCAGATGTCTTGCAGGAGCAGTCTTGTTCATCTTCAGCACACATTATTTCAAAATTCGATATGCAACGGGTAAAGGTTAAAACATGAAAGTGGAGCTTTCTTCCCTCTAGGATTTGTTGTTTCAGGTTGACATGCTAAATTTGAGGAAGATACAGGAACTTGACAATTCTCAGGTCACAATTGATTGGGTCAAGGGGAATTATCAGCTTCAGGTGGGGCGACTTCAACCTCTAATGCGCCAGATCCATTAATTTCTAGAAAATTTAGAGTGGTACTCCTTTTATCATGTACAAAGAGAGCTAAACAAGATGGAATATAGGTTTTCCAAGGAAGCCTTGTCTTTGAAGGATGGTGCTTTCGTAATCCAAGAATTTTATGATGGCTGGTTTTTTAAGAAATGTTTCTTTCACTATAATTCCCTCATATATTTTGGGACATAAATGATGGCTTAAATTTAAATCTATGATTAAAGTGAAATAGAATAATAAACAAGAATAGAGGAAAAATAGGAGATTTGGAAAACAATACATATATTCCACATTTTATGTTAGAATATAAAAAAAAATCATATTATATATATATAAATATATAAAGTGTGAAATGGTTGGGTGGGGAAGGGGGGCAATTCCCTTAATTGCCACCCCCACCCCACCATTCTACTCATGCTGACTCCACCTCTCCTTTAAGCGACATGTAGGAGGTTAATGTGAGGGCATAAGGGGGGAGTTGGGGCTTGACACAGGGAGAATGGACTAGGGTAAGGGGTGTGAGGGTGATTAATGGAATTCCACCTAAACTATTTCACACCTTTCTTTTCATTTGCTAAATTTTTAAATTTTATTTCTATACCGTGTGATTTACAATATATGCTATAAGTCTAATCGATATGATGGGAACAATACTAGAAGAAGAAGGAGAAACACGGTAACACACTAACAAGAGCTTTGATTAGGTTTCAACAAGGGCTTGATTAGACATGAGCTAGGATCCACTATATTAGTACTAGTATGAAAGGTAATGATGACACCAGGACTCGTATTGACCATGTGCTCAATGTAATCACATTACTAAGAGGCTATGATCTGTACTATCCTATTCATATTGGTTATTTACTTTTAATGTGTTTTCAAATTGATTTTTTTAATAAAACCTATTCATATTGGTTATTTACTTTTAATGTGTTTTCAAATTGTTTTTTTTTAATAAAAAAAATTAACATTTATTTTTAGTGTTTTTTTTAATTGTATTCGTATGGTTTCTTTTTAAATTATTTCCTATATTTTCTTTAATTTTTTTAATGTTTTATTTTTTTTAATTTTCATTTGTTTTAAACATGTTTTCTTAATAATGTTTTATTTCCTTCTCAAATTTTCTTATTTTTTATTTTCTTTTATTTTTAATTAAAACATATGCCTTTTATTTATACTTTAAAAAAGATTTTGTTTTTTTTTCTTTTTTTTCTATTTGTTTTTCTTTTTTTTTTCATTTTTTCCCTTTCTATGATTTTGTTTGCAATATTACTAGCTTTTCGATCCATGGTGTGATCTCTTTTCGATTTGGGGTAGTTGTTAGGACATTGGTTGCAACAATACCAGTTGTTGATGTCATGGTTTCAAAAAAGTTTCAAATTGAACTTGAAAACAAATGGTGGATGTGCTACTAATAGCACCACTTTTCAATTCAAGGGTTCACTTTAATATTTCTGTTGAAATGGTACTAGTTGTTAAGGCCATGGTTCCCTACAAATTGTAATTTTAACCCCCAAAAAACGGGTGCTACTAGTATCATTGTTTTTTGATTCAATGGTTGTTTTTTAAGGCTTTTGTTAGCAACATTACGATGTTGTTAAGGCCATGGTTGCAAAAGGTTGTAATTTTAACCCCCAAAAAAAGGGTGCTACTAGTAGCATCTCTTTTCGAAATTATGGTAAAATGTGTCACTGAATGCAACCTCTAAAAAAATGAGAACTCTAGAGGATTCTTATAAAGTTGGTTGCAAAAGGTTGTAATTTTAACCCCCAAAAAAGGGGTGCTACTAGTAGCATCTCTTTTCAAAATTATGGTAAAAAGTGTCACTAAATGCAACCTCTAAACAAATGAAAACTCTAGAGGATTCTTATATATATATGACATTAATAAAATTATATTATCTTATGTTATCTTTAAAGAGCCTTTATGGTTATTTGAGGACTTGTTCATATATGGTTATTAACATAAAACATATACATATGTTTTATGTTAATAACCATATATGAACAAGTCCTCAAATAACCATAAAAGCTCTTTAAAGATAACATAAGATAATATAATTTCATTCTACTAATCATTATAAATAGGTCAAAGGGACTACTAAGTACATTAGAATCATTACATAATGGGAATGCAAGTGTAACTCCTATAGAACCATATCTAATGTGAGTGCAACTCCTATAGAACCATATCTAACCTTTGAGGTCAAATATGGCTCTCATTAAGAGGTTACATGCACTAGGGAAAAAAATAAGGGGTTGATGATCTAAAATAAATGTGTATGGATCATAAGACATGAATGGGTCTAGAAGTGTTCAATTCAAGAAAATAATTCAATGGCATGAGAAATGATACATTTCCTCTACCAACCAAACATCACTTCCATTATTAAATTTAACAATTTAACAAAATGCCAAAATAATAAATCAAAATTTTCTTCTCCCTCCCCCTAAAAAGACATTTTTTGTGTTCAAGATGTAGAGTATTTATGTAATAGACATGGTATTTCTGTGTGCTTAGTAATTGTTAGAGAGAGAAACCTAATTTGGGATTGGATGAGGGAAATAATTATGAATTGATCCAATAAGTTTGGATTAATGAGGATACATTTGTTTTTTGCATCACATGGTCTAGAGGCATCGATTTAGTTCATACTCTCCCATGTAGATCTTTTCAATCATTAAATGTTGGTATTCAAGTGATCAAATTCCATTAACATTGCCTAGCTAGTTGCAATGTAGTTTAGTCAAATGAGTCTATAAGTATTGATTACAATGATTACATTGAACATTATTACTAGTAACTTCTATTTACTTCATGGCTGCCTTCTTCTAGCTTCTACATATCCAAGTGAGAGACATTCAAAATGTAATGACATATGGAAATGTTTGGCTCGAAACACCCTAAACAATATCAAAGAAAATAGGTTCATTATTAGAGAAGGTGGCCTCAAC